>JAMKCH010027815.1:0-83592 GCA_023653785.1 Ophioderma brevispina | reverse complement strand
TTCAAATACGTGTCCGTACGGATTCGTATTATTATGTTGTAGTTTGCTATTTTACGATTCGCCCTTTGAGGTTGCTTTCAAGCTATCACTTGTAGGGTATGTTAACGATATAATTGTTACAGACAGGCAATAAAGCAAAGCAAAAATGGCACCTTTATCTAACACGATTTGGACACCCCACTTTTTATATACAGAATTTGACCGGTGGGAACACCTTGAAGTGGCAAAAAGTATACAAGCGCTACAATCTATTAGAACCACGCCCACAGGAGGGTATGCATTCATTTTTTTTCGAAGCCATGAAATGGCCATGGGTCGGCTATTAATGGTCAATCATTGATCAATGATTGCAATGACAGTACTTTTTGACCCCAACGCATCGACCATGCTCTGAACATGCATTAATGAGACATTCGCTCTACTTAACCCCATACTGGTTTAATATTTAAACTATTCTACTTCCGTGTGCGGTCTTATTATGTTATGTTTCTAAAAGAGAAAAAAAACACAAAATAAAAAAACAAACAAAAACCAAAAAAAACCAAAAAAAACTTGGTTAGATATGTACAGGTTAACAAATAGGATACACTGACCATGATAATTACAATGCTGGTGATCATTTGTAAGATGTCCCAGTCGACTTGATGTTTTTTTTAATGACCATCAAACAATGGAATGATTCATGGATCAGTGAGAAGGTGGTAAGCGGTGTTTCTATTTCTTGAGGGGTTATAGCCCAGGAGCGCTAGCAGACATTTGTAACCACATCTCAAGTATACAAAAGGTTGCTATTGATTAAAAATGTAAATAGCCTGACAGGGACCCCGAATGTGATTCTTAAGTGCCGGCAAAATGGTTTTGTCGTAAGGAGGGGGGGGGGGCCAAGACGGGGGGGGGGGGGCCCAAGCCAAAGATTACACAGGGGTCAAATTTTTTAAATTGATGTTAAAGTATACCATGTTTATTTGCTACCCATAAGGATTAAAAAAGCTATAGTTTTCCACTATCTACGACTTAAAGTCTGGGAGCAAAAATCAATAAAAAAGGGTCATTTTTTAAGTGTACAGCAGGGGTCAAATTTTAGGTTGCTCTTATTTGGTTTACGAAATGGTGGCTTTTTTTTGTGCCAAATTGTTGCTAGTGCTCATAGGATTTAATAAGGAATAGTTTTGACTCTCTTAAATGCTTAGTTAACCAATGTAGGCCCCCAAAGGTCACTGTCCATTGCATTTACTTGGGGCGTGATCTTTTTTCTCCTACTTTTAATGCATTATCATACAACCGCGCATATCCATGCACAAACTCAAAAGGCACATACCACACACTACATAATTATGAAACACAGACACTGATAAAAATTCCTAAGAAGAGATACGTGCCTTACAATAAGGTGGAAAAAAGTAAAGCCAGTGGATTAAGCTAGGGCTTATGTCATGAAAATTGGGGTCCCAGTTTTGGGGTCTCCGGTTTACAGATTACCCTACTAACCCTAGGCAATCTGTAAAAACAGGGACCCGGGAACGAGGACGCTAAATAACGTACTATTACAGGCGTCCCGTGTTGGGGTCCCCGTTTAACAGATTTATTTGTCTTATCAAAGAATGAGCTGGCTTTGATGGCTCTTAAAAGTTCAGGACGATTAATACAAAAATCATTGCCATGTTGTTGATACAAAGATGATTTACTCCGGTTAAATCAGGGGTCCCAAAGCGATCGGAACACGCACCTCAATTACTGAAAAAGGTTGTAATGACTCCTCAACGGTTTACCTCACTTACATATCTACCTACTTATGGTATACCCTTATTTGTTTTCGAGCATTTCGTTGGTTTTTTTTACATCTCTGCTCTTGTGCTGGATTAGACAGGTAACCTAAACCTACTACCACTTTCATGTTGATGGGTTATGTCTGTCATCACTCGACACCACAGTGCTCTTTCCCCATTGGTATGCTGTAGTTGCTCTCACTTTTCTGGGATAATTTGAAGACCCTAATGAGCAGGTTGGAAAGACCGTTAAATCATGTCGCAAACTGGGGCGGGACTCTATTTATTATTTTTGTTCCATACCTCTACAAAAATAAGTTTTTTTCATTGATATATGAATGTGCGTATATATGTATAAGTAACATGTAGGCCATGGACATGCAGATAAGTGTTATACAACTTTTTACATAAATTTTTGCAACGATTTTTGGGTTGTTGGTTTATTGTTGTTTTCATACATAAACCACACTGATTTTGATGAAGTATTTAAAATTTGGTCTATTAAGTGTAGTATATATAGCTGACTTTATTAGTATTGAGTGATATTGATTATTGAAGTTAGTTAAATAAAGTACTGTATTTTTATTAATGTACCTGGAGTATATATATTTTGTAATTCACTTATTGTTTGTGTTTGTGTGGTATTTCTGCCAGTGTTCCTGTTGTATCTTCTCCTGTCTTGCTGTCCCTTTTAACTTTTTTTCCTTGCTAGTTATCAGCAATCCTGATTCTCTTCTATTCACAGTGGACGTCCGTCCTCTGTATTATATACACTTTTCTCTTCCTAACACATCGTCTCCACCTCCTCTTTGCCGGCACTACTTAGCATCAACGCCTGCCTGCTCATTCTAGTTCTCTTGCGACTTTCTTCTGCCTTTTCCTCTTTTCGATTCTACAACTACTTGATTTTTGCCTATTTTTTGCATAACCTTCCTCCTGTCTCTATTATTATAGTTGATACTGTACATTTCTAATGTTTTGTTTTCGTAGCACCTGTTTTGTTTTTAACCTTGTGCTGCTTGTCTTTTTACTTTCGTCTGTCTGACTTTGTCAACACAGCCGGTTCTACAGGTATTGCTTCACTTTGTATCTACCCTACTCCTCATTTGCTCTTATAACTCTCTTACTTTTTCAACCCCTACCTCATCCATCCATATCGGCGAGTTCATCCCTAGCAGTTCAACTCTCTCTCTTTATCTCTCTCTCAGTATTTCTTCCCCCCTCTCACCCTTATAACCCCCTCGCTATTATTTTCCTTGGCCGATCCTTTCGAGGCTATGCCCTGCTATATAGCGAATGCCATTTAACTACCAGCTTCACGATGAAGTCTTTCGCGCATCATTAATTGAGTTTTTTCACCAACACTAAATTGAACATCAGCAAACTTAATTCCCTTTGCATCAATCCGTTACTCACATACCCATATCATCTCAAACATGTGAACACCCATCCTTCACCACATCACAAACACTATGGTTCTGATACCGTATCACACTGACGAACAGCTGTAACACACTAATCAAACCATCAAGCAATGACACATTTTCCATATTCCATTTCAACGGCCGTAGTATCACAAAATGCATACCACTCTTCTCTTTCTTAGCATTTCAGAAACATGGCTTAATGACACCAAATCACCACTCACTTTAATGACTACACGTACATTCCAGGAGCACTCACCGGCAGAGGAAGGGGGAGTTTGTCTTTACATAAAAAAATCACCTCTCATACAAAATCCGCGACCACAACACCAGAACAGCATTTTGAATCACTTTTCATCGAACTCCCCATGAACACCAACAATTAGACCCAACACATAACTGTCGAGTTATTTCCGACTGCATGAAACACAATCCAAATTTTAACAAATAGCTTCGAGCAGCTTCTCACTGACCTAAATAAAACCAACCGTGATGTCTTCTATATTGTCGGTGACTGTAATATCAATTTTCTCCCAATTATTCCCGTCATTACACACATTATGACTTATCCACACATCACACTTGCAATACTCTTAGATCCTTAAAAATGAACGACCTGACAAGAATTACGCATTAACACAGCCACGCTCTTGATAAACCATTATCACCAACTCCACACTGACACAGACTCCACAACAGGGATATTTGTCACTGAACTACAGATAATTCCCAATATTCCTCATTACATCACTTAAGCTTAAGCATGCCACAAAAACAACAAGTCAATAAACGTGTTACAGAGATCACAACCTTAGCCACATTTAACCGTAGATAGATCAACACGGAATCATGGGACCATACGTCACAGAAAATGACCCCCAACATAGCGAACACCTTTTCAAATTACAATTATACGAATCATTAAAACGCCTTCATTCCCCTTACAAAAAGAAGACCCTAAAACATCGTAACTCTAAACAGCCCTGGCGCAACAGCAATTTCAGGCAATCAAAACAACAAGCACGCCTCTATAAAACATACCTGCAGAAAAACAACACAGAACAAACAACAATACAAAAACAATACCAAAAAAATGAATTTCACATTATTGTATTGCCAAGAACAAACAAACACAGACACAAATCAGAAACTCAAAATGATATCACCCAAACCTGGACATTCCTCAACAACATTAGGTAGGAAGTTATCCACTAACCAATCATTGACCTTTTCACTCAAATACTAAAGCCGATAACTGAACCGCTTGACATAGCTAACGCTATTAACGTCACTTCACTACCCTGGGCAAAAAACTTAGCTAAAAAAATTACCACCCCTCAAGTAACCCATTTAACAAACACCTAACAAACACACATTTAACCCTCAATGTCTGAATCAGTCACTTGATGAAGGCACAAACTTCGCCACCTGTGTAAAACTGGTAAAAGTGCGGTGGGGTACCGACAAGATCGATCCTGGATTGCCAACAAATCTATATGATAACATCATTTCGCTCTGATGCACATATTTAACCCAATCAATTCGCACCGGAACTTTCCAGATCACCTCAAAACAGCCAAAGTCCATTCCATTTACAAAAAAACACAGATTGTCTCACCAAACTCATTGCAAATTACGGACCAATTTCTGTTCTTCCATCTTTTTCAAAAATACTGAAAACGTCATGTACACAAGTCTGTCTACATTCTTCAACAAGCACAACATTCTTGTCGAAGAACAATACGGTTTTAGGCCCAACGCCTTCGACTTTACATGGCCACTCCTTGATTACTAACAACCACCCTCAACCTTGTCACTAAAAATCAATCCACCCCGGGGGGTATCTAGGATCTCTCCAAGGCTTTCGACACCAATGGACAAACAACATTTTTTCACAAGCTTTATCATTCGGGTCCGTGGAGTGAGACTTGGATTGGTAGTTCAGGAGTTACCTAACTAACCGCTCACAATCAGTCACCGCATCATCCATCAAACCTATAACAGTTGGCGTCCCCCCGAAAGGCTCAATTGGACCCCTAATTTTCATCATTGACATGAACGACATCCATAAATCTCTAAACACTACAAACTAACTCTATTTGCAGAGACACAAACAATTTCTTTCAAAACCCTACATTAAGCACTTTTGAAACCAACACGAATCATGACTCGCAAAAATCAGCTGACTGGTTTCGGGTAACAAACTTGCTCTCAATGTTTTAAAAACTAAATACATGCTTTTATCGACAACACAACCGAATCACAAACCAAACATTACAATAGATAAACAGAAAATTCCAGGTACCACTCAACAAATTCTTGGACTCACATTCACGAACAACATCACATGGACATGAACACCATAAACTCTGTCACCACAAAGCGTCCCACGCAATTGGTACCATCTACAGAGTAAACACACTTCCAGAAACACCTTGAAAATGCACTTTACAAACACACTCGTTCTCCCCTTTTAGTTACTGTAACATAATCTGGGCCTCCAACTATCATTCACGACCCACCAAAAACTAAATATCACACAGAAATGGCCATTGCACTATCAACAAATCCCCCCGAACTCACACTCCTATATCTTTATTTTCACTCACTGAAAACTTAAATTAGAGCACCCAACCAACTTCAAACAGCACACTTCATGTTTGACTATCACACAATCATTTACCTCCGACCTTCAGTAATTACTTTACCACAACAGACAAATCCACAGTTATAATACCAGACAAGCCGACAAACTTCATCTCCCTCAAAACTCTTCCTCTGAAAAGCACTGTTAGGCAGTTATCACGGCGCAAAACTGTTGAATGACTCTTCAGAATCAATCACAACATACAAACACAAATTACTTTTAAAGCTCAACTGAAAAAAAACATCTCTACCAGTACATTCTTTTTAATTCTCCCCAAAGTCCGCATTCGCGGACCTTTCTTCAACCTTTTTCTAGCTTCTTCTTACCTTTTTCCTCACCTTTCCTATGCATCTCCGCTCTCATCTGAAATATATTACATACCTCAGCAAGAACATTGTTGATAAGTCTCTCCTTCTTTCCCAACTCCCGTATCGTGTATTCCCGTTTAAGTGTTTGTTTAGCTTAGATTGTTTGTTGTTTGTTGTGTCTGTTTTTGTTTGGAATATTTTATTTACCTATGTAAATTTTATATATCAACCCCTTACTTGTATCATTATTTAAGATTAAGTCATTTTAAAAACTTTTAATGTATTACAGGGCCAGTAGTAACCATAAGCCCTATCGGGCTGTCCATAATGGGCTAGCATATCATATCATAACTAACCAGCTTATCTTAATACAGTCTCCATTGATACGTTCGTTATTATGTATATATTAACGGATTTTTTTCATTTCTGTCAGTTCGGATGTATGCTATAACATTGAATTGAATTGACTTGAAAACCATACCCCAAAGTGTAAGAGCCACCCAAGATTAGTTACTGTGAACAATATTTCCATATCAACGTCAAGATAGTTGTTTATGAGGCAATACGAAGAGTTTTAGTCAGCTATGCAACTCATTATCAACACGGATATTGCGAAATCTCAAGTAGTTCCGCCGTGTGTTGTAATAGGAATGATCGCAGAATTGCTAAGATGATTCCCCGAATGCGTTATTAAATAGGATAACATAGATTTTAACGAAAGCAGTAACAGAAAGCATAGTTTACCGTAAAATCTGTAAACAAGGATATCAAATAGTAATATAATAAACTTTTATAAAAATGTGCACCCGATCTCATTGTGTGCATGACCTTTTTTCCGTAAAAGACAACTTGAAGTGAAAAAAAATGACACATTGAGCGCATTTTTTAGAATAATGAAATTATGGCCTCTTGATCAAGTTTCGGTAATGTTATATTTGTGGTAGAAGTGCTTTAAAGTAACCTCTATGTGCTAACAAAATGTTACATACGTCGACATACAAGTATCACAAGTTCTAAGTTCCACCCAACATTATCCTCAATTTATGAAATAGAAACGCACGATTTCAGCAAAATCCCAAATGCAAATGACAGAGGATGTTCTTCTGCCCATCTTGTGAGAAAATTATAGAAATCCAATCACGCATACCAACACGAACCTCATTTGAATGAAAAAAAGTGTCAATAAAAAGTTGCAGTAAATAGCATTGCTTCACTGGTTTGAGTGATCCTGCAAGGCAGGGTAGACTTTCATTAATTAATAACTTTATCTTACAAAAGTTTCCTTGTCTAAAAGAATGTTTAACTAAAACTAAGATGCATTCTTTGTAATCTAACATATAAATGCAGACCTTTAAATGCAAAAATGACAAAGAAAATCCATATTAAATGTAATATTTGGGGAACAACCTAATCGTTGAGCGACTTCTTTCACTGCTACACCTTCGTCAAGCCAAACAAATTCCTTACACGCTGATCAACAGCTATACCCGCCATGTTTGAATCTGGAACAGAAACAAGGCATACCAGGTCTTGTTGGTATGCGTGATTGGATTTCTATCATTTTCTCACAAGATGGGCAGAAGAGGGTCCCCTGTCGTTTGCATTTGGGTATTGTTGAAATTGTGTATTTGCATTTCATTAATTAAGGAAATATTGGGGGGGGGGGAACTTAGAACTTGTGATACCTGTATATCTTCGGTTTTACTGTCATCACATACTCATAACCTGCCGCCCAAATCCAATATATGTACCGGGAAATGCGAAATATATCGATGAAATAAGCTTAATTGAGCCTCAAAGAACAATAGAAATGTGCTTTTATAATCTTTTAATTACGTCTTTTAATCATAATTTTTATTCAGGATTTTGCTAAGAAGAATAAAATTATCTTTGATCAGTATCAATAATCGAAATTAAAAACATAACAAATATACAAATGACTTCTTCAATTGCTGTATAGTTAAAGTCGGTATGGCGGCGTGTTGTCTATTCATTCTAATTCGACATTAAATCTCTTTCATTTGAAGTGGACAAACGTTTTCAAAATAGAGATATGTTTCCCTTAAGGAAGTGGCTGTTGCCCGGATGAGAATTGGCTGAAAGATTCAAAGTCAATTCAGCTTAACACCACAGGATGAATAGGCATTACCAAACTTTCTCTCGACAAGGGTAAGCGATAGGGTTATGGGTTGAAGTTAGAGAGCCAAAGAATCAAAGCAGTTATTAATCTGCTCCCATTATTTTACTTGATGTGTGTAGAAAGGCTCACCATAATGCAATAATTATAAGGTTTTGGAGATACAATAAGACAAGAACACACAGATACGATCCTCCTCTCACGGGTCCCTGAGGAGGTTCAATTTGCAATTCATCAGAAGTAGATCAATATAGGTCCCAAATAAACGCTCTTGGAACACAAATTTCAAACGTCGCCTACATTTTGATCACAGCCGTTTTATTCATCATTGTATGAGAATATACATAGTGAAATGTATACACAATGCATGTAACTTCTAACAACATCCCTGTGTTCCTATTCTTCAAAGAGCAGTTATTTATGGTATGGTTGTCATGTGACAGCCGTACATTGATATACCCATACAAATTTGTGAACACGAATAACTCCAGAATAAATGTGACCTTTAATAAGAATTTTACAAATAAGAACTAACAGCAAAAGAGATGTGAGAAAATTTCGAAAGAACGGCCACAACAGTAATAAAGAAAGGCTAATTGAACATATCTATTATGTCATTGATCAATTAATTCCTGTCTTTACTAATCCCATAAATCCATAATGCTCTTCCTTTGCTACAACGATGATTACAATGTTAATTTCTTTCGTTTTGCCAAGCCCACGGCGTTCATGAAATATAGTCCCTATATCAATTTACTCACTTGAGATACAAAACAAATACATTTTTTCTAGTCAAATATCCACTTTTTCAACTAATCATATAGGCAGTTGAGATATCCATAATAGCTAAATTAATGTTTTGTAACAAAGATCATTCCAACGTCTATCTAGCTAAATAAATATTAATATAGCATAGATGAGATATCAGTTTTAATGTGTGTGTGTGGGGGGGGGGGCGAGGTTGGCCATCAGGTCACCCGTCTTTAAGCAAACTTTAGATGAGTTTTGATGATGTCAACGTAATCAAATAAAATATAAGGTTCCAGCATCATAGATCATAATATGCATTGTGTTACACATTTAACCTATTATTTCCCGGTCGTATTTTAACGAGTCATCCTGGTAACAAACCCTGCGGTCAATTTATGAGACTTCACAATGTTTGTGTGTGTGTGTGTGTGTGGGGTGGGAGGGGGGGGGGGGTTAAACCAGCTTTCTTGCATCTAATGTGTCAAAGTATATATATACACATCTTCAAGGCTTCACGTACACTAAGAATCACCGAATTTCCTAAATATTATTTCAAGATGGCGATTTTTATTGACATAGATTGTCAATGTACATGATCGGAATAGACAGTTTTGATTTCGAGATTATGTCCGCTTTTGCTTCGGAACTGCGTACAGAATACCTTATCCTTTGGAAACTCATGTTTTGCCTCAGTCCAGACAACTTTAGTTTGCATTTTCCTACTTGAACTATTCAAACGTCGACCTGAAAACTATTCAAACGTCGACCTGAAAGCATGAATTGAATTTTGTGGATGTTCCATAACCTTGTTAAAAAAAAAACCTATCGTGACCATGCAAAATTCATAGTGTCAATTGTGTTTTCACGCAGATTACCTTATGTGTGTGACCACCAATGATTTCATGAAATCTTGCATTTTAAATATTAAAGTTTTAGCTGAATGAGGAGGGGCTACTATCTATGGCCCACATCGTGGCAATAACGTGTCAGATTTAGAGAAACTAACTGTATACTCTCAACAATATTCAGAGAACATTGAATCTGCAATTCTCATCTAATTTTTGTCGATACATTGGTAAAAAGGAGCCTAAGGAATGATAAATGCGGTCCTTAAACTTACAAAATGTCCAGAAGTGAGCTAAAGAACGTTCATGCACCGAAAAAAATAAAAAAAAACAATCAGACATGCAAATAAGAAATTGGCGATAGAAATCAACAATGATCGCTTTAATTAAGCTATCATTCTTCTGGCAAACATCCACACAATATTGAAATATCCATCGTTTCTGTTATCTCTTACCCGATCTAATCTCCGATTTGTGAAACGAACATTAAAAAAAAAAAAAAAAAAAAAAACAAACAAAAACAAACAAAAATTGGTCAGGTAGGAAGCAAGAGCGGGCGCGTGCTAAAGCTTATTATTAGGGCAATCACACATGGTACATCTTACGGGTACCATAAATAACCATAGCACAATCTATGAGGAAATAAATAACCCAAGGTCTTTAGGTGAGAAGCGAGAGAGAGAGAGAGAAGAGAGAGAGAGGGAGAGAAGAGATTATGAATAGCAACAATGGCTTGGTTTCAAATGTTCATAAACGTTGACGGTTGCTAAAATCCTAACTATGAAGATGTGATGAGGCACTCTTTATCAGCCAATGGCAGACCCTTTCATTAACTACTTCCCATACGGGTACGGATCAGGACACATGAACGGATACGGAAGATTAATCGTGATCGTCGCCGGATAGACGGTATAGAACATTTAAGGAAACGCGTTTGTTGATGTGATGGACATTAGTACGGTTGACTTTTGTCTATAGAGCAACATAAAAAGCATCAGACAATTTAGCTCACATTAACTAAAATATTGTATTCTGCCAGAAAGACATTTTAGTATTGCCATTGGCGTATCGTGTAATATGCTAACAAGTCATTTAACTTTATTAGGCTGGTGTTGATTTTTTTTTGTATGGAAGTTTCAAGTAGTGTGAAGTCAACTATAAAAAACAAAAACAAGGGTCAAGTCTAATGGGGACAATGGGACCCCATATCAAATCGGCTGCGGGTTGGATACCCAATTTTTGTTTTATTCGTGGAGCTGGTTGCTGATTGAAGGTAATTAAGGAAGTGTCTGTGAATGACAGTGATTCGTTTATGCTGACCTCTCCGCAGTGTTTCAAGAATCGGTGTTCTCTGATGTTCGTAAATAAACTGATGTTGTTATCGCTAGCGAAGTGTTACGTGAAATCTGCGTCGTTACTATGTCAACTGGAGTCACGGTTTGAGCCCTGCACCACGATCGAAATGATCACTACACAAAGTCTACGACCTGCAATAACATTCCAAATGGTGCGTGATCCAGTAACTAGGGAGTAACCACTTCGATGGCGATTTGAACGCAATCATTGCCGTTTACAGTTTTAGGTCATGAGCCCATAACCGAAACCCTGCACCCCCGGGATTTTTGGAGACCACTATTTTGGAAACCTTATACATATAGCTATCAAAATCAGGTTGTCTGCAAAAATCCCCATCCTGGGTTAAAGAGTGAGGGCGCTTTTTTTCAAAATGGCGGCCAATATTCATTAATAATGCCTTTTTTTTGACAGAGATCTAATTTTTGATCCAATTCAATTCACGATGGTGACTACTTATTCACACCAAAACACACCAAGGAATAGTTGAACACCTTTTGGCATGCTTAACCTACCTCTAGAGGGCGTCATATTTCAAAACGGCCACCAAAACAATGAAACACCGTGTATTTACACACTTAATGCCTCTTTAAAGCCAAAATGCCGGTGTCACCTAATTATATACTTTGTCATACACCTGTGGATTAGTTTGAGGTAAAGTAAACACTTAAAAATGAAGTAGTTAGCCTTTCAAGTGTATATATAGAGGGCGCTTTATGTAAAAATGGTCTCTGACTTACTATATACACTAGACCACAACCGCAGCCTCCTTAATCACTGATCACCTTGAAACAACATAACCATGGTTTCTTGAGTCTTGATGTATTGACGGATGGTTACTAAGTGAGCAACAAGCTTCTTACTACGCCTGCTTGCGAGACCTTCAGGCAAGGATTGTATGCATAGCGACGCAACCAAACGCGTCCACGTAAGTTGTTGTTAAGAAATTACTAACGTACTTCAACACACAGGTGCTTGGTTGTGGTCTATGTGGGCTCAGAGATGGAATTACCCGGGGGAGCGTGCTCATGCCTATCTTGTTCGGCATCTGTGCCGGCGACCGGCCTGAGAGTGCGGGAGCCTGTCGTTTTGTCTGGAAAGACAATCTTGGAATTGGCGCACAGGATGCAGATGTCAAAGGAGACTCAAAGGGCCTTTAGATGGGCTCGCCCCTTCTTGTGAGGAGAACCATCAGCGCGCAAGTCCATCCGGGGCATAGATGTATGCTTGCACATGCCCCGGACACCACCGCAGGGGCCGCTGATGTTTCGGAAAAATAAAAAGAAAAAAAAAAATACCGTTGTTGTGATTTTTGTTGTTATTGTCACAGGCAGTAGAGTTCATCCGCTTCAACATAATGAGATAACAGAGATCTCTCCGAAGGCACTCAAACATACTAAAACTGAGAGGTTCAGGGGTTCCGTCACCTTGACCACCCGCAAGGGGCAGTATAGTTCATCTGCTTCAAGCTAATGAGATATTACTGAGATTTCTCCGAAGGCACTCAAACTTGCTATTTAACTCAAGAGCTTCCACGGGCTCCGAACCCTGGACCAAGCCAGGGGCAGTATAGTTCATCAGCTTCATGGTTGTGAGATAACCGAGAGCTCTCCGGATGCGCTGAAACATGCTAAAACCCAAGAGTTTCTGGGGGCTCCGCCCCTCGACCCCCGTAACATTCAGTATAGTTCATCTGCTTCAAGATAAGGACATAACCCTTCTCCGAAAGCACTCGAACATGTTAAATTCAAGAGCTTCCGTGGTCTCTGCCCTGAACCCCCACAAGGGGCTTTCCCCATTACCCTGTATGCCCGTATGCCCTCAGATCGACGGCTCTTGCCCTGTGCTGCTCATGTGTGGAGTATGCTTGCCCTGTATGGGAGGGGTCAGCCCAGAAGCTTGACCCGTCATTGGATGCCTCCTGCCGGCTTGTCGCGGGATGTCTTCGGCCAGCTCCAGCGGACAACTTATATATTCAGCAGCGTAGCATGCATGAGCATAGCTGCCAAGTATCTGGTATGGAGCGCCCTGTGCTTGGACAGAGGCCGGCTGCTGACCGCCTTAGGGGTAGTTTCTTATGCAAGTCTGGTCCTTTGAAAGGAGTTTGGGGGAGTTGGCTTGTGGAAAGAAAGACTTGCTGTTAACCAAGTGGCATCTATTGGTATTGAGCCTGGTGAGCGTCTTTCGCCTGGGGCTGGCTTCTGGTGGGCTGAGTGGCGGTGTCTCAGCTGATCATGCTGATTGAGATCCAGAATCGGCCGATCAAAGGTTTCCTTGCAGAAGTGAGTCTACCTGGAAGCAGATCAGGACACTGGGGCATCTCTTGGTCTGCCCAATGTTGGTGCAACAATGCACAGACAAAGACCTTGCAGAATTCAGTGAAGCAGCCAGATATTGTACCCACCTCTGGCTAGATCACATTTGAGAACCACTGTGTTTGGATACGATAAGAAGAATTTTAATAATCATTGGTATTGTGCAATTGGCGATCTTTTAAGCAATGCTGTTTCCTTGGTATACGAGCTTAAATGCAGCTCCTTTGATTCACAAATGGATCTTCTCTTTCCTCCTCCTCTTCTTGAGTCATGTCTTGTCTTCTCCTGTATCAGATTATATTCTTCCTCTACTATTATGTCAGACAACTCTTGTGGCATCAACTCTCCTGATGGCCACTTGTATCAAGTGCACCATCATTTAACTTCCAACCATGATCATCTGGTGGAGGAATTTCTGGCTCTGCCACATCTGCCTGGTACCAAATCAGGGCTTGATAATTGGCTCTCTGGATGTGCATCCTAAACAAATCTCTCATACGAGTGCTCTGGCACATCAGTCGATCTTCCAAGGCTTAGGAAGGCATCGATATACTTGTCACGTTTGACTAACCCCGTCTACCTGGGCCATTTTTTTAACAAACTCCCGACCCCCCTCCCCCGTGATTTTCATTACTGAACATCCGATTCCTGTAAATTTGGTACCACAGGGTAGCTTGGAGTTTCTTCTTTCCATTGGTATCAAAATAAGTGCCAACATCCCCATTATGACGTCACTATGACGTCATATGTTGAGGAAAGTATGAAAATACATGTACTGATTATAAGGTGGAAAATTGAAATTTCGCAATTTTAGCAACTCAAAAACATTATTATAGCACTAAAATGCTCTCATTTTTATAAAACTAGTCATTTTCCATCAAGTATTTTTTTTTTTTTTTTTTTTCAATTGGCGATCTTTTAAGCAATGCTGTTTCCTTGGTATACGAGCTTAAATGCAGCTCCTTTGATTCACAAATGGATCTTCTCTTTCCTCCTCCTCTTCTTGAGTCATGTCTTGTCTTCTCCTGTATCAGATTATATTCTTCCTCTACTATTATGTCAGACAACTCTTGTGGCATCAACTCTCCTGATGGCCACTTGTATCAAGTGCACCATCATTTAACTTCCAACCATGATCGTCTGGTGGAGGAATTTCTGGCTCTGCCACATCTGCCTGGTACCAAATCAGGGCTTGATAATTGGCTCTCTGGATGTGCATCCTAAACAAATCTCTCATACGAGTGCTCTCATACGACTGAACATCCGATTCCTGTAATTTGGTACCACAGGGTAGCTTGGAGTTTCTTCTTTCCATTGGTATCAAAATAAGTGCCAACATCCCCATTATGACGTCACTATGACGTCATATGTTGAGGAAAGTATGAAAATACATGTACTGATTATAAGGTGGAAAATTGAAATTTCGCAATTTTAGCAACTCAAAAACATTATTATAGCACTAAAATGCTCTCATTTTTATAAAACTAGTCATTTTCCATCAAGTAGAACCAAAACCGCATGAAAATTGTATATTCCTAACATTTTTGGCGAATAATTGAATTTTCCCCTATGTGTGTCTATGGAAATTGACAATTTTGCTAACCTGCGAACTTTATGACGTCATTGTGACGTAATGTTAAGCATGTTGATACTCATTTTGGTATCAATGGAAAGAGGAGGGCCATAGCTATCTATTGTGATGTTTCTGTGTTGTGCTAGGTATGTTGGTACTTCTCTCCCGAAGGGGGTGGTTGCATTTTGGCAGCCATTTTGAAAAAGCGCCCTCACCGTTTAACCCAGGGTGGGGATTTTTGCAGACAACCTGAATTCAGTTGCTTATGGTATATGCTTCACAAAAATGGTTGTCTCCAAAAATCCCCGGGGGTGCAGGGGGGGGGGGGTCATGGTAGCCCGTAGTCTATTTACTATTGGCCATGAGATCAAAGGAAAAATTGTTCATTTTGTCGAAGTAAACCATTTTCCCACTAATGAATATTATAATTACCGTTTGTTGCGTATGGCAATTGTAAAGGTTGCACATTTTCTTGAAAATGGATAAAATACCATCTCGATTTCTTTTCTGAATATCAGTGACCAAGGGAAATACACCATGCTACATTGACTCAAGCAAATAATGGCGTTATGGATAAGTAAATCCGCCGGGTATGCAGCGGACAAAGACTTCAGATTCCCCTCTGTTTATTGGAACTGCAGAGCCATTGTTACTGTCCATGTATTGAAAATATTTCAGGTGTTATTACCGCCCAGTTTAGATTGAGCTACAGGTATCTTCGCGATTAAATAGACTTTTAATGGTTCTACTGTGAGTTCAATAATTTTGACTGTATATTTCATCATTTATTGAAAAAGAAACTAATGTGAACAAAACTCATGGTAGATAGATATGTTGCTTGGGAAGTTGTGACCTAAAACCGTTGTGCGAACCAAGATCCATAACTTATTTGCTGGACATCATCTCTAGCGACTATGCTAACAAGGCAGGGTAAGGTGGGTTTTAATTGAATAGAAATGGGGTTTATACGCGACAAGTTACTGTAAGCTAAGTTTTGTTTCTGCACAAAGATGTTAGGTCACAGTCTTTTAAACAACTTTCTTTCATGATTTTTTGTTCATCTTTATTTCCTATTCGGAAAAATGATGAAATATACTGTCAAAGTTAATTGAACGCACAGTAGAAGCCTAAGGTTTATTTATTCGTGAAAGAGTACAAGTGTCTTGTGCTTTGCGTCATGAAAAAAAATACCTCAATCTTAATCGGGGTGGTGATAACACCTCGAATTTTTCAGCTGCATGGGTAATAACAATGGATCTGTACTTCCAGACAAAAAGCAATTTGAAGTTCTTTATCCTTCATCATACCGAGCGGATTTACTGGATACCAAAAGCGCTATTATTTGCTCGAGTCAATACAGCATGATATACATCTGCTGGTCACTAGTACTTATTGAAAGAAATTGTGATGACATTTTTAATAATTTCCAAATTAATATGCAACTTTGGACTTGACATACCCCAGAGTATTGAAATGTATAATATTTCATAATAACCTGTGCCGAAATTAGTTACTTTGCCGATATGTGCGTAATGAAAGTCCTCATGCAAGCATCTTTCTCTCTTTGATCCCATAAATTACTATGCTGGCACTAAGAAATTTCATCACTAAGGCAGCTCTTCATCTCCTCGTGCATCGATTATATGGACTCTGCAATTCAGCGGACCACATTTTTCAATTCTGCTAATATATTCAGGGTCTCAGACTTATAGTAGGTAAAGGCGAATCCAACGGATGAGGTACGAAACCATGCAATGGATCAAAATACAGGATACCTAGAAGAGTATATGAACAAAGAAAGATTAGCATGGGTGCGAACCCTGTGTGTGGGGAAAACCAAAATACTCAATGCCTTCTTAATGGTTGGGTTTCTCTCCCTTTCTCCCCTCTTCTCTCGGTATCTCCTCTTAACTATCAGATCATATTATTAAATACTCTTAAGTCAGACATCATGTTGTCATAGTTTGGCCTGCCCTGTAATATTTTGGCTAGCTCCCACCTTGTAACTTTTCAATTTTTTTACCTTTTTTGTAGAGGGCACTGCGACCTCACGCCTCGCGTTTGCAGTTGTCCTCGTCCTCACAATATGCATTTAAAATTATGCTGTTAGTTCTGTAATATTATCAATATATCAGTCATTTACTTTAAAAAGATGTTTTTACCATAGTTTTTAAGTAGACTTTATAAATTGGGTAAACAAAGTTCATCTGTTGTATCTAGGTTTATCTAATGTTAAGGTTCATCCTCTGTTTATTTTGTATACATGTTTTGTGAGAGACAAAAAAATAAATCTGAATCTGAATCTGCACTTGATCTGTATATTATTGCATTAGTAATACTGTATTGTGTCTTATTTTCCGAGGATCAAAGTTCTATTTATGTCTGGCTCTTTTTTACCTTTTGCAATATATCGTATTCATGATCGCTTGTAGCAATGCTCTGCAGTTCGTGGATGTATAGTATATATTATTGTGTTATTTTGGTGTATTTATCCTGATAAGCACAGTTAGTTCATCTGTTCGAACGTTAGTGTTTTTTTTCTGTTTCATTTTTAGGTAACTTGGTCTTTTTCTCCGTGCTCTGTAATTCATTATAGTACCCTTTTTGACTTTGTGCTCGTGCCTTATGTCTTTGTAGGGACACTGATTTTTTTTCTTTTTGTTTTGTGCACTTTAATTCATCTCTGGAACTCCTTGGCCCCTGCCATCAAGAAAACAAATGCCAGAGGTTAATGCATACCTTGTCGCAAATCAGGTTCCTGTTTTCTTCTTCCTTTCTATGCGCCTAGTATCCTTATTTTGTTATTGTGTTATTAATTCTGAAATGCACATTGTGGATTCTGGGCAGCTTTGTGGCTCTGCTTCCAAGGCTGTCTTGTTCTCAATTTCTTTGCAGTACAATATTACGTGGGTTGTGTGTTCTTTAAATCATTAAAGCGCACTTTGCTTTCTGTCTTGTCCTTCCCCTTTACCTTGCCCCCGTCCTGTCAGGTTTCCTGTTTGTCAACAATTTGAGCACATCTCAATGACCTAAAACACGATAGAATCTTTAAAAAAAATACAAGAAATTAGTATTTACTGTATAGAAATGGAAATGTGTTAAGCATATTGAGCTGTCGATCAAAAAGCATGTTCAAACTAGTTTAAATGTGTAAAAAATTGGTAGTTTAATTTCTTTGCAACGCGTTGCTTTCGGAAAGCAATGCGTTGCTTAACAAACCAATCAGAAAAGGTAACAAGCAAAGCGCTGCTTTCCGACAGAACTTAAGCAACGTGTTGTTCTAATTAGCAGCGCGTTGCTAATAAAAAAGCAATACGTTGCTTAGTAACGCGTTGCTTTTTCTCCTTTCTGATTGAATGGCTTAGCAACGCGTTGCTTCTTTCTTTTTCCCAATTGATGTTTTTCTATAGTTTGAAGGGTGCTGAATCAAAATTTTTTGGTCCAACCTCTGGGAAATGTGGGGAACTGTGTATAAATGTACACCATTGTATTTGTCTCATTATAAGTATTAAAAAAAAGGTATAGTTTGTCTAGGTTCCGACCTTCGTTTTTTTAAACCGTACCAGCCCTATTAAAGTGCTTGTTCCGATTAATTTGTATCGTGTTCTCTTCATGATATGAGAGCCTGCACTTGCACATACTCCTCATCAAGTATGAATGTTCTGCTTAAGTATGACCAGGGCAATACCTTGACACCGGTTTCAAAAAAATCTGAGGCATTGTGGGAAAAATGGATGCGGTCGTACGCGTAGCGATTGCGTGTTCACTTTTCCGTGTGTGCGAGCACCGAAATTCCCGATAAAAACGTTCAATTTTCTCGCTAGGTTCTATAGGTTCAGACCCAATTACGATACATATTCATAACAAAACATAGTAACGGACCCTCTGATGGAAAAACATCCATAAAACCCCTTTGTTTTCAGGAGATATTTGAGATTTAGTTTCATTTACACACATTCTCTCTGACAGACTGATAATGTTAGTCTCTCACGCAGTATCAAGTTGGCTAATATCTTTCGCAGTCGGTGACACAGACTAGCACAGTGGAAATACTTTCCGGGCCGCCTTTACGTGTACTGACAAGGCATGCTCCCAAACCAATTTGTGCAGAACCACGACCTCTACACATGGATAGCGGGTCTGAGTCGCCGATTGAAAGAACAATGAAGTTGCTTTTTGCCCTTCTCAAAATGGCGGGAAATAATGCATAACATGGCTGGTGCACATTATTCCACACATGTGTTCTATTGTTATAAAAATTCCTTTCTTTAAACTTATACCAAAAGAGTGCATCCATTAAGAATGACAAAATGCAACGTCCTGTGATTTCAATCGGGGACTATTCAACAGTGCGGCAGCCCACTATCCATGTGTAGAGGTCAGTGTGCAGACCTAAAATCGTTAAGATGCCTTTTTTTAACTTCCTTTTATTCAATTTATCGGGTTTTCAGGAGAAAACTTAGTGTCAACGACTTATATTATAATGTAAAAACTGGTTAGCTATTGTGAAAGAGGGTGGGTATTTTGTTACTCAACCCGAATCGTGGCGGTGATAACACCTGGCTATAACAATGGCTCCGCATACCGGGCCCATTGTAATATCTTTAGTTAATGGTTTACTGAAGTCTATGCATATCCATTGGTCACTGATGTTGGGAGTAGGCAGTTAAATGATTTTAATAATTTATTATGAAATTACAGTTGGTTTTGCGCTAGCCCCCTGATGTGAACAACAGAATTTGTTATACAGTTGGTTATTTGGTCTACGTCCCATAGTCTAATAGTACAACTCCTTAAATAGCCGTAAAGTGTCATTTTCGAAAACCCTCGACCAATGTCGTAAATGAAAAATGAAACTTTCGGTAAATAAACGTATACTCTAATATAGCTGTTGCTTGTCAGTATTTTATGGAACTGGTAATTGTAGTTTTGTTCACTTTGCCTCTTTATTCCTTCTCGCGGTTGCAATATTATATTCAGTTCTCTTCAAAGAAGAGATTTTATTAGCACAGTATATTTAGGCCAACGGCCTAGCAATACAAGATACAATACATTACTCTAATGACGAGGAGGCAATATAGTTTGCCTTATTTTGTACGCACAATAAATAAATTGTGAGAGCAAAACAATAGTATGCTGATTTTTTGACTGAAATAGTGATTTTAAGTAGTACATATTTGGCACACAATCGGTTAATAAGCGATTTCTAACACAATTATAAGCAGGGCATTTGATGATAAAATGATAAAGATCTTCAACCTCACCTGTATTACATACTTTACAGACCCGTTCATTTATAGGGATATTAAACCATCTACCACGTTCGCATTCGAGATTAAGAATTCCCAATCTTGCTTTGGTGAGGAGGATTCTATGTGATGATTTTTCGTGCAAACAAGATAAGTAATCTTCGACACCAAAATCCTCTTTAGTTTGACTATAAAAATTCAGTGAAGTAAAGGTGTTAATTGCGTTATGCCAATCTTGAAGCTTGACATCATTGACTCTCATTTTAAAAACATCTACAAAAAGCTTGACGTTGACAACACCTTGTGCCACCCATACTTCACCAAATCCATAGCGAAAAAGAATATTTTTGATCCGCAAAGCCCAACAATCCTTGCCTTTTTCTGCATTTCTAAATTGAAAATCATAACATTGATATAAATATCTATTTCTATCAAGAGATAAAATATAGAACCAGTATTTAATACAACATAGTAAACATATTTGCCAATAATGAATACCTCCCGAGTTCCCCGCAAATTGCAGGGTGCGGAGCTGATTTATGATTTGAAATACCGAGAACATAACGACAAAATTTCATATGAATTCTTTCAATTATTGGGGATTCGGATGTTCCCCAGATTTCACTCCCCAATAACAGAATGGGCTTTATTTGGTGTCAAAGATTTTAAAAAACACATTAACAGGGAGAGGACTATAATTCTTAAAAGCTTTTGAGACCAAAAATGCTTTGTTAGCATAGAGGCTGTATACTTCCTGGCCTTAAGGCAATTGCCACTTACAATGTAAACATATTACAAGGTATTTAAACGTTATTTACAACTTCAAGTTTCGAACCTTCATAGAACCATTTTTCTATGCGATTTAACTGCCAACCCCGTTTAAAACACATGATCTTGGTTTTGTCTATGTTTACGAAAAGACTACAGTACGGACAATGTCTGGAAAAGATATCGAGTTGTTTTTGTATAAACCAAAGACGGTGTCACTTATCAAAACTAGCATCATCCGCAAAAAGAAGATGACTTATGTTACATTGATTAATTTGGACTTTTTGAATATCAGCAGCATTCAACTTGTACTCAGATCATTAATGAAAAATTTGAATAAAAAAGGTGACAATATTGAACCCTGCTGAACTCCAGCCATACACGAGAAAGCATTGTTACGACTACTGGTGTTCTTACACCGAGCAGTCTTGCATTATACATGGAAACTCAAAACATTGAGCATTACCAACAATTCCCGCTCGTTTAAGTTTCAGTAACGAGCTAGTCGATGGACGCAAATCAAAACGCTTTTCTACGAAAATCCAAAAGCCCACGTAGGACGCGTCCCTCTCTACGCGTAAGGGATTTGTTAATAATCGTGTCCAGAATGAAAACATTACGGTGGTTCTGAAACCTTTACGGAAACCGGATTGTTCTTGGTGAAAAATATTTCAAACCTCTGCCCAAAAGTTTAACCTATCTAACACAACCTTCGAGAATATTTTGCTTATAATTGGAAGCAGGGAAATACCACATAATTTGACGGGCTATTTCATCCCCTTTTTTGAAAATAGGATACGATCAAACTTGAAGCCCACTGTAGAGGAAAAGAACCTGAATACAAAAATAATATGAACATTTTAACCAAATTTAAAAAACAAAAAAACACGCGTTTTTTTTTAATTTGAAAAATTCTGTTGGGACGCCCTTATCCTGCAGCTTACCAGTCTTGAGGGCCCCCGATACCAGATTGTATCTTCTCAGTTGTAATTGGGGAATCGAGAAAATCTTTCCAGTTGAGATCTCTTCGTTCTTGCTCTATAGGTGAAACATGCCCATTTTCAGATCAACTGAAAAGATTTTCCAAAAGAATGATACCAGTTCATCTAATGATATAGCCCTGGAGCTAGCAACACATTTGTAACACATTCAAGTACAAAAGGTTGTGAGTGATAAATATGTTGACAGGACTGACAGGAAACCCCTGAAACGTGATTATTAAGTGCCGCAAGTGGTGCTTTAAAGGAGAGGGGGCGCAAAACCCAAAGTTGTACAAGGGTCAAAGTGTAAATTGATTCAATCATGTTGAAAAGCACACCATGTATGTGTCTAACCATAAGGATTCAGAAAAGGTATAGTTGTCATATGTACAGACCTTAAAGTTCAGAGTTATAGGCTAAAAAACAGCAAAATCAATAATAAGGGTCAATTTCTTTTACAGGGCGTCAAATTTTAAAATTGCTCAGATTTGGATAAAAATGGTGCAAAAAGTATTGTGGAGTTAAATATGATTAAAATAAGGAATAGTTTTGACTGTCTTAAATGCTTAGTTTCCGATGTAGGGGGCACAGAAGGTCACGTCCATTGCATTCAATGGGGCTGATATTGTTACCCCCCTTACGTTCTTAAGCAAGCATTTGAGACAATCACAACTATTCCTTAATTGTATCCGATTGAGCTCCACCAATAATTTGCACCATTTTTATCCAAATCGGAGCAATTTAAAAAATTTGACCCTGTTACAACTGAAAGGACCTTTATTGATTTTGATGTTTTAGGCTATAAAACTCTGAGAACGTAGGCGTTTGTACATATTTACAAAAAACCTATACCTTTTCTGAATCCTTATGGTTAAGACACATAACATGGTGTGCTTTCACCATTATTGGATCAATTACAAATTTGACCCCAGATACAAAATTGTTTTGGCCCACTCTCCTTAAGGCACAATTTCCTGCACTTAAGAATCACGTTTCAGGGGTTTCTGTCAGTCTATCAACATATTTCATAACTCAAACCTTTTGTATTGGAGATGTGTTACAAATGTGGCTAGCTCCTGGGTTAAATATCTCCTTGAAAATGTGGTTGAAGAACTTCCCCTTAAGTCTAGACCAAAAGCCCTTACTGTCACGATTTTTCAACAGTCATTAATTTATTTTTGTTGACGATTTATGAATGCATGTTTTTTTATTTTTTAAACAATTTATGATATGTGCGATAACATTCTTGTACTCATTAAGAGCATCAAATGAATGACTTAATCTAAAAGCACGAAGTTTAAGGACATATTTTTGATTAATACGTCATAGCAAACAAGGATTAATTTGTTTGTACCGCAGTCCTATTAAACCGAAAAAATGGCACGACCGCATACCTTTACCAACCATAATCGAAAATATCAGAGAGAGTTGACCACTGCTTATCAATTTGAGCCAAATCTAAAAAAAGCCGTTTGGAGAATGTTAGTAAGTGTTTTAACCTGAGGGATGACCCCACCTACAAAACAAAGAATTATTAAATAAATATGGATCCATAAATATCTATACCATGAGCCAAATGACCCATCAGACGTTGTTGGTATTTGCGTCCTGGATTTGAAGATGATCCAGCTTAACGGAGAAATTAAGGGGAATTATCGGCGGTCTATAAACAGTAGCGTAAAATAAGGTGTTGTGAGTGACATCGTGCATTTTTTTGGTCCAGAGAATATTTTCAGATTACTCTCAAGCTTTGTTACGTTTACAACTGAGATTCTATAAAAGAAGGAAATACCAGCCGATGGACGACCTCTGTCAAAACGCGAGTCCTATAAAAACCAACATGACGTAGTAATCTAAATTTTGGTCATCACCGTACTACACCATTTCGACAAAACATACAAAATCAAAATTTTCAATAAAGGAGATGAAGTGTATCCTCAAATTTGGAGAGTAGACCATTGATGTCCAAAAAGAAAAATTTACTCTCAAGATTAACATCTTCATTACATATTGTTGCCATGTTTATTTGTTAGTACATCACTCTTTCTGCCTCAGCGTCATCATCGGCATCATCATCAGCGCCATATTATCACTAGAAGCACCCTTTCCCATTTTTCTCTATGGAGAATCTCTGGGGCAGGTGCGCTAGGTTATATTCAAAGACACTGTTGCACAATTGCCAAGAGCGTCTTCGTAATTTGTGGAGAGACACAAGGAATCAAAGTTCCAGAAACGGTAATCGGAGATGCTCAACATGGTTACCGAGCAAGCGAATACCAAAGTCTATGCTTACCGTCACCATAGAGTGCTTGACTTCGCTGGCCTAGGAGCACAGCAAATTACAGTCGGACATTGGAGACATGTTGTCTTCATGGACGAGAGCACTACATCTGACATCAAGATGGAAGACAAATGGTTCGGTGGATATGGCTGTATTTGGAATCGAATCAAGGTGGTGGTGGTGGCTCAGGGATGGTATGGGGCAGTATTTATTTTTATGGAAGGAAAGGAAACAAACGGCACTGGTGGTGGCCCAGATGGGGCGAACATGAACACCGTCGTGTTACTGGACCATTCTGGACAACCACTGGCCTTGCCACGTGCAGAAGGGGGGTTTAGGCAAACAATTTGCGGCTACAAGACGACCAACGTCGCACAGAAGCCGGTTGTAGGAGACAATTCGTGAGGCAGAGGGGGTTGGAGAGATACCATAGCCTGCTTGCTCCCCTATTGAGCATGTCTGGGATGCCTTAGGACAATCTCCCTCAAACTCTACAGGAGTAAGCTCAGGCTCTGACCGATGAGTTGGACGCTCTGCCCATTGACATCATAAACAACCTTGTGGACAATATGCCGCGACGTCTTGGCGCACTGATTCATGCCAGTAGTGGCCATTAGAGACTGATTGACATTTAAAACAGTACTATTGAACATTTAGATTAATGAAATCACCCGAACATATGTTCTTTGTAAAACTGATTGATTTGAAAAAAAATTGTAACAAAATCCTTAAATCTGCTGTTCAAATACCCCCTTTTTCTCTAGGCTAAGGACACATTTCGTAAATGGTTAGTTGCGAACTAAGTTCATGGTGATATGTTCGGAAGAGACTGGTCATCAAGTCGATATACCTTATCATAAAAAATAACTCACACTGTAAGAATCATTCCATAAAAAGTGGTAAAAATATTTGATTCCAACTTTATGAGCAACAGTGTATATCGACCTAATGTCACCTGGTGGCCACATGTGACCTTTGTCCACATTCACAAACCGCGCCGATAGACGACAACATGCGTTCCTTGAACGCTGTTTTCTTTTTGTTGTTTTTAGGGCCGTCTATTTGTAATGCTACAATATACAGTTTGAGTAAAAAGTAGACCCTAATTATGCCCGCCTTTTTGAATCTTTAAGTAACATATATCTCAACATAACACGGTTTCAAGGGAAAGCTTATTTGCTGCAAAGATCATTCTCATTGGTTAGGTATAAGCTGAGTTGCATTATTTTAAATCAGGGAGCAGTCCGTTTCATGCTCTGTCCACGAATTCTCATTTAAATGCACGGCGATCAATGAAGCAAGTCCAAGAGGACGAATGGGATATGTCCATGTTGATATTAATTTAAGTGGTACTTTTCTTAAACTCGTCTTACTAAGCATTTTTGTAACACAGTTTACCAAAGCTGGGGAGTTACCACCCTTGAGAATTCATTATAAAGCACCCGATGCTTACGGCTTTGATGCCAGTTGATAGCTTTGGTCCTTTTCCCTACCGTTACCAAAATAAGTACCAACATACCTAATATGGCCTCATAAAGCTCGTGAGTCGGGAAAACATGCCATTTTCCACAGGAAGTAGACCAAAATCCAATTTTTCACTAAAAAGTGGGAATATCGAATTTTCACGCGGTTTCATCTCTGAGTGATGGCAAATGACTAGTTCTATATAAATAAAGACAAAGTCATACTGTGTAGATTTTTTTTTCAAAATGACGTTTTAGGGCACAGGATGAAAGTTCACTAGGGGGTAAATCCCTTGGTAAGACGAAGGCCAATGGTGTTCCCACTAATGTTTTTTTTCGTCGTATTATGCCTTCATTCAACTCTAGGCTTTATTTTTCAAATGATTTTTATGATCGATGAGGGCGAAGAAAGATATAGAGGTCTTTCACGGTCAATTGCGACTGCACTTAAACATCGTCAAACTTGCACTCGGTAAATATCTCGATTCCCATCAGGAGATTGATTTGCTTCGCCGTTCATTTTAAGGCGAATCCGTGGACAAAGCACAAAACGACAATTTCTTGTCTGTTTTGTTAAAATTTGAAAACAAAACACATGAACGTAAAACACATCTTCAATGAGAATACGTTGCCATTGTAATCAAGTTTATTTCTCTTTTTACACATGTAACAGTCAATTTTAGATAAACTTACTCCCGAATGACCACAACTTTATTTATCAATGACACTTTTTTATCTACAAATTTGAAACAATAAAATATATAGTTTACGTTGAGCTTTTGCTTTCTGAGATAAAAGCAAACATAGATTCTATTTCTGTACACTTCGCTATAGACACCTAGTAAATAAGCACTAAAAATCCTACAAAACTTAATGACTATTATTAGTAAATCAATCAAACTTTAAATTAAATAAATCATAGACAAAGGAAATGAAGAAGCAATCGAGGTACTTAATCTTAGTTAAAATAAATTGACTGCCAGTATTTTAGGAGTAATACGTGTTTTTCAAACAGTACCGTATTCTTGTATTTATTTAGACACAACGTTACACTCAACCGCCCCAAAACAAAATTTCTCCAGGAAGAGTGACAGAAATTTCAAAACGCTAATAAAACTCATCGACATTGCGTGAGCTGAGAATTATAAGGTTCTAACTGACATTTTGGGTTTTATTTAATAATATTTCTGAAATTTATTTTTGCTAAGCTTTAAAATGATATGTAATTTGTTTAGGTTGTTTTTTGTTTTATATTATTCTTTTGTGAACTTAAAAGTCTCCATATCTCAAAATGACCAACATGTCTGTTAGAACCTTGTAATCCTCGGCTTACGATTTATAGTATATTTAAATAGAAGATACACACACACACGCACACGCACACAAATTTGAACTTGAAAATACATAGGCAAAAAAGTTCTTTCTTCCTAATGGAGTTACACTGACCTCGTTTGATTTAAAGGGGTACATTTTGAAGCTCAAGTAAAGTCAAGTAAAGTAACATATTATGGTATTCTTATTTAATCCTGATGTTTATTCTGTAGGTGTTTTATTTTGTATTTTAATAATGTTAACCCTAAATACGAATAAATCATTCGCCTCAAAGGTATTACTTTCTGTGAACCCACCAATTACCACCTGAGTTTTTTGTTTATTTATAGGCTGCGCTATTACTACCTAGTTCTACTGCAATTCCTGAGTCACATTTTCAGATATGGATCGGCAAAGATCTCCGGTATACATGATATTCAGAACAAAATCTAGAATGCGATCAATATCCATATACTTTAGGTCAAGGAGTGCTGCGCAGACTCGTGGGATAGTAACCGGATATTAGTGTCGTCTAAGATGTATTGCAGGACATGCGCAAATTGTAGTGTGCTAGGTCAACGCTAACTCTATTTTTTTAGAGTTAATATCATTTTAAGATTTTAAGAAACCAAGGTAATAACATTTTAAGATTTTAAGAAACCAAGTTCATAAGTTTTACGTATTTAGCAACATTAATATACTTGGAAACTTTCGCAATCCATGAATGGTAACAATATTTTAATAACAACAAAAATAATTTTGTTTGGAAAACAATATATAAAAAATGCTAATTTGTGGTCTATTTAAGCATAGATGTTTACTACTTTCCTAGTTCCTAGGAATTCTGGGAAGTGGAATGCTTGTCTTAGTGTTTAAAGAAACATTGTGCGCTAACAATTTGCATATTCCCACTTTTATAATTTGTCATCACAATTAATATTATTGATTCTTTGTACAACTATTAACTAAAACCCAGATTGATAGTGACAAAACAAAATAAACATAACTCTTCCCAGTTCTATGTTTAACACAAACATTCCCTTAAAGTGTATTTACATTATTTATATTTTACGTATTCGCTCCATCAATGCGCTTTTCCATTTTTTTCATTCTTCTTTATTGGCATATGTGTTTCTTGCATCTGTATGAAGGAAAAAAATGAAAAAACAAACAAAACAAAACAAATAAATAAACGAGAACAACAAAATTTAGTAACATATTAAATATCCACCCTACATTGTGTTACTGATATCAAGCGATATTCAAACGGTCCACTGTCTTCAATACATACTATTCGGATATACCATAATTTCACTTTAACCCCTCCCCCGTTAATTTGGTCATCTGTTCCCCTTAGTTTAAAAACAAAAACATTTGGGCTTAGTAATCGCGTTTACTCAGAGTGTAACATGAGTAACTTGTGTATTTCATGTAGACCACTTGGTTATGGAAATGAGACTGAAAGGGCAACGTTAGTGCGGGAAGTTGGTTATTTTTACGACTTTAAACCGCTTTAATATTGCTTAACTCTAGATAACGTTTTAAAACCTAACGATAATTCTTTAACAAACATTGTTGACTTCCGGATTTACTGGTTTTACCATTTTGCTGGATGAAATATTCCTCAAGATGAGCTAAAATTAAACAGGCCTTGCTTATACTTTTATCTGCGGTAATATACTTGGTGTATACTTTTACCAGCGTTTATAAAGCTAGGGCTCATTTGATTTCAGCTCACTTCGAGTGATCCAGCATCCAGCATAACTTCAACACTTGTGGTTAATAACACCGGTTAATCCCGAAGTAAAAAAAAATATTTATTGGAAAGTCAACGTCAATTTTTAAAATATACGAGCGTTAAGCGAGAATAACACAAGTGCATAATGTCTTGCGTACTTCCGGTAGAACTTTTCACCCAAACTCATTTTATTGACGGGGCACATCAACACGACCACATAACAGGAACAAAAATGAAATTGCGGTTATACAGATTCAAAACAATTCGTACCAAATTTCCCCGAAAAATAATAATAATAATAATAATAATAAAAACACTTTCCTGAAGGACTTTTTATTTTCCATAAAATTTGCCTATTATGATATCCTCTAATGTATTTCCTGCATACGCTCCGCGGTAATACCGTTTAGATGGTCAGCCACGTGCATCCAACTGGTGCAAGTAGGAAGTAAGTAGGGTAATATTTGTATATATCACAATACCACTATAAATGGCGGTGGACTTTCTCCAAGAATAACAAAAAAAAAAAAAAAAAAAAAAAAAAGAGACTGAAAGGGCAACGTTAGTGCGGGAAGTTGGTTATTTTTACGACTTTAAACCGCTTTAATATTGCTTAACTCTAGATAACGTTTTAAAACCTAACGATAATTCTTTAACAAACATTGTTGACCTCCGGATTTACTGGTTTTACCATTTTGCTGGATGAAATATTCCTCAAGATGAGCTAAAATTAAACAGGCCTTGCTTATACTTTTATCTGCGGTAATAGACTTGGTGTATACTTTTACCAGCGTTTATAAAGCTAGGGCTCATTTGATTTCAGCTCACTTCGAGTGATCCAGCATCCAGCATAACTTCAACACTTGTGGTTAATAACACCGGTTAATCCCGAAGTAAAAAAAATATTTATTGGAAAGTCAACGTCAATTTTTAAAATATACGAGCGTTAAGCGAGAATAACACAAGTGCATAATGTCTTGCGTACTTCCGGTAGAACTCAAACTCATTTTATTGACGAGGCACATCAACACGACCACATAACAGGAACAAAAATGAAATTGCGGTTATACAGATTCAAAACAATTCGTACCAAATTTCCCCCAAAAATAATAATAATAATAATAATAAAAACACTTTCCTGAAGGACTTTTTATTTTCCATAAAATTTGGCTCATAATAGGTAGACATAAATACATTGCTGAAATTAATACAGTACAATTTAAGGGCAAAGCAAATTTTGAATAGCGCCACCAAAATGCTTGCTAATTAGCATAATTACGCCATGGCCGATTGATTTTTTCCACCAAAATATGCGCAAGTGATATTTAGGCATTTACATAAAAATTTTGGGCAAAAGTAATTTACCGTTAAACAATGGCACACGAAAAACAAAATGTTGGGTCTACTTAAGTGTTAAAGTGGTTTTCAGCAATCGCATGGGCACAATTGTTTGCCTATTATGATATCCTCTAATGTATTTCCTGCATACGCTCCGCGGTAATACCGTTTAGATGGTCAGCCACGTGCATCCAACTGGTGCAAGTAGGAAGTAAGTAGGGTAATATTTGTATATATCACAATACCACTATAAATGGCGGTGGACTTTCTCCAAGAATAACAAAAAAAGGTACATTAGATTAAATAGCTTTTGGTTTAACAAAGTGATGTGGTACAAAATGAGATTAAATAACATTTGGTTTAACAATGTATTTTGGTACAAACTGATTGTACCCACGCTCAAGACATGGTCAAGCTTGGCTGTATTTGCCGCATGATGAAAAATACGCTTAAAAAGTGTTATTCCACGTAGATTAAAAAGATTGTGTGACGTTTGCCCGTGTATGTCAATATAAAGGAATTGTATTCGTCTTGATTAGCCAGATAAGGAGTCGATTTGCAAATTTTACCTTTCATAACATTTGAATTTATGATTTCCCCGTCACTGATTAAGTTCTAATTATACTCTCTACAGGGAGTGCATATCGCTTTATCACTATCATCAAGTGAGTTTTCTTCTTAGCAAACAAGCAAATCTAGCTAACCTGCTGTTAGGTAATTGACGTTACTCACAATAATACAAACGCAGTGTGCCAAGAAAAACAACGATAAAAAGAGGAATAAACAGATTTTGCGAGTTTACGATATCATTTGACATGTTCAGACAAAAACTAGAACCATGATTCGAATTGAAAAATCCATTTTCACCACTTGATTTCTCAGCAATATGCCGAGAGACCATGAAAAACAATTTTAATGCAAGGGAAAATCCTTTTCTTAACAAACATACGTCACTTTAATCATAGGGAAGAGCCGCAAACGTCTTACGCGAATGCCTATTCTTACGCCTGTCTATATAACAAAATCACTCTCTGCAAAGTGTCGATGGAAGGACGTTGATGAGGTTAGTGTAAAACGCGAAAGCGGAAGCGAAAACGAATTCACTAGCGTTTGCGCTTTCGCGTTTCGCATCAAACACGTAGAAAAATATCATATTTATCATGAAAATGGAGCCTGATTTAATAAAACAAGAAAACTTTGATTTTTAATATCAACTTCTTTGGAGGAAAGACAACATCATATAACTGTAGAGACAGGGAAAAATCGGAACGTCTTCTAAAGTGTGATCGGTACGTGTAGAGCCGCTACGCTACGTGGGGTAGCGTACGAAAAAAGAGTTGTTTTTAGACCTCAAATCAGGACATTTTCCAGAGCATCTTCCACTAGCTATTGAGGTCAAAGTGATTTCATTGCTTTCATTGCAAATTAAAAACCTCTCTTGTTCTTGCATTTATGCGGTTCCAAATTAATACAAATACATCGGTGCTTTAACTCTGTCATCCACACATGTTGCTTGAATGATCAACTGGTCAATGATTGGTTAAGACCAAGGGGAGATAAAAATCTATTCACGATTATCCATCCATGAGGAGCTCAAATTGTTCCCTTTCGAAGAATTCAAAGGACTTGTTTCAGCCACATCTGTAAACTATGCTACAGGAACATCCTGGTTAAAACTACGCAAAATACTTGCATTCACTAGTTTTATCATTCTTTTCGGTAATTTAGCGAAAATATAAAGGACGCACCTACACTAGGGTTAGGCTATGCCGTCGATGGAGGGGGGGGGGGTTGTTACCACCAAAATATTTTATGGTACTTTTTTTTCAAACATTCTGCACAGTATAGCTCTAAAACTCTACGTTTATGAAGAACTGTATAACTAATTATTCTATGGTACACCCCTTGGTAAACAGTGTTACAAACACGGTAAGACGAGGGTTAAAGGTCATACCACCATGTCAATAGCATTATCAAGTCCCAAACTGATAATTGTTAAAAAGGAAAAAAATATCAACACCCTGGACTCGAACGCGGGTTACAAAAGATAAATTTAAAGATAAACTCTCATTATATTACGTGAAGAAAAATGTGCAAGGAATGCAGATGACCTTGACCTTGATAAAAATCACTGAATCACAGATTTGCTAATAAAGCAAATCCAACATACTCAGTTGGCACATTGGTATAAATAGATTCATTTATTAATCCGTAGTTGAAATAATCAAGAAAATGTAACATTAAGTTGACAAAGGCATCATGATATTGTACATTGTATCTTCTCACAAGTTTAATGTGTAAATCTCATAGGAATGGCGAAAAAAGGGGTGTGCTTACAAGACCTGCCATATCAGTCGATTAATTCATTATTTCAACACATGAACGTATATTAGACGTATTTTACAAAAACAACAACAAGTCTAAGATATAGTGATTGTATTAAGGTCAAGATCATCATTAACCCTTGCACATTTTTTTGACTCACGTAATATTAGGGTTTCAATAGGAAATAAACTTATTTTTTACACAGCGTGAACGCGCAATGTTTGGCCTCGTCAGTTGAACGTCAAGGGGCGGTAACTAGAACGGCACAATGGTGAGTTCCCTTGGCACAGTTCAGTAGCTTTCATTCACAAAATGTATTTAGAAAATTTGCCCCCTGGTTTTTGGGTATGATATACGATACCCAGATCACACAAGGTCAGTTCATGTCAATGTATGTACAAGTACAACCCAACTGTGTCCTTGGTAGATGAGCATATTGCAAGTCATAGTGATTGACGGTTTCAATCTCCTCAACCTACCTACTTTTGTGTGGTATACATTTTCATCATGTTACGTATATTCCTTTGTTCTTATCAAGGAAAATTGAAGATTATTATCTTACCTAAAATGTCCATGACTGCATTTAGAAGCATTTGTTGTTTGTCATCAGAGTGCTTGAAATATGCAGCATCATCTGTGAATTATTTCAAAGGCAATATTAGATAACATGACGTTAACTCAATTCAATATTTCAAATGTGCTGCAAACACCTTTGACTAAGAAGTGTTAAAATAGTTGTTCTCTTTCAAATATACGAGCTAAGAACCATCCGAAAGGACAATTACAATCAGCAAACACGGAACGACAGAGTACAGAAAAAATAGTGCTTAGATATCTTAAACGTTATTGTTACCTTGCTGTTATTTTGTAATTAGAGCTTTGCAGCTTTGGATACATCGACAATGACATTCTCTTGGCTAATGTTGTTATAGTCGAAATGTCCAAGTTGCTGCTTTGCAATTGATCCGCTCATATCTTAAAACCACTCGTTCCGAATCTACATACACTGCAATCGTCCGAATTATGTATGTGGATGGCATTCAACTTTATTTGACCTTCGACCTTGATGAAGAAATGCTGAAATCTAACATGTTACTGGTAGGTTTTCTTTTTTTCCGATTAATTCAATTGAAATAGATGTCATCTATTTTTTTCCATTTACGAACAAAATGCTGCATTTTATTTCTTAAATTTATTTCGAAGTTGCCAAGCCAATGGCTTTTTCTTGACAAACAAGATGTCTGCTTTGATATATGTTATTGGTCCATACAAGAGGAGGCACAGTGTTTTTTACACAATGCAATTCTTCCAATACAATTTTGCACTGTTTGTCACATGAGTTTATCCCTCAAAAAAAAAAAAAAAAAAAACCTTGCACATTTTTTTTGATTCACGTAATATTAGGGTTTCAATAGGAAATAAACTTATTTTTTTTAAATATTTATCCGGCCACTTCGAAAAAGAAACTCTTGCAACGCGATATGCTTCAGTGAATATTGGTTCAATTATACATTACACAATAAACAGCGTGAACGCGCAATGTTTGGCCTCGTCAGTTGAACGCCAAGGGGCGGTAACTAGAACGGCACAGTGGTGAGTTCCCTTGGCACAGTTCAGTAGCTTTCATTCACAAAATGTATTTAGAAAATTTGCCCCCTGGTTTTTGGGTATGATATACGATACCCAGATCATACAAGGTCAGTTCATGTCAATGTATGTACAAGTACAACCCAACTGTGTCCTTGGTGGATGAGCATATTGCAAGTCACAGTGATTGACGGTTTCAATCTCCTCAACCTACCTACTTTTGTGTGGTATACATTTTCATCATGTTACGTATATTCCTTTGTTCTTATCAAGGAAAATTGAAGATTATTATCTTACCTAAAATGTCCATGACTGCATTTAGAAGCATTTGTTGTTTGTCATCAGAGTGCTTGAAATATGCAGCATCATCTGTGAATTATTTCAAAGGCAATATTAGATAACATGACGTTAATTCAATTCAATATTTCAAATGTGCTGCAAACACCTTTGACTAAGAAGTGTTAAAATAGTTGTTCTCTTTCAAATATACGAGCTAAGAACCATCCGAAAGAACAATTACAATCAGCAAACACGGAACGACAGAGTACAGAAAAAATAGTGCTTAGATATCTTAAACGTTATTGTTACCTTGCTGTTATTTTAGAGCTTTGCAGCTTTGGATACATCGACAATGACATTCTCTTGGCTAATGTTGTTATAGTCGAAATGTCCAAGTTGCTGCTTTGCAATTGATCCGCTCATATCTTAAAACCACTCGTTCCGAATCTACATACACTGCAATCGTCCGAATTATGTATGTGGATGGCATTCAACTTTATTTGACCTTCGACCTTGATGAAGAAATGTTACTGGTAGGTTTTTTTTCCGATTAATTCGATTGAAATAGATGTCATCTATTTTTTCCCATTTACGAACAAAATGCTGCATTTTATTTCTTAAATTTATTTCGAAGTTGCCAAGCCAATGGCTTTTTCTTGACAAACAAGATGTCTGTATTGATATATGTTATTGGTCCATACAAGAGGAGGCACAGTGTTTTTTACACAATGCAATTCTTCCAATACAATTTTGCACTGTTTGTCACATGAGTTTATCCCTCGTCTTATCGGGGGGGGGGGGGGGGGGGGGGTAGGGTGGTAAGCTTCTAGGTAATCGTTCTCTCATCTTTTACGGTCATTTTAGCGGAAAAATGTGAAGATAGCACCGGGGTTAAGGTATGCCGTCAAAGTCGAAGGGTAAGGGGGGGGGGTTGCCACCCAATGATTTTATGATGCATTTTTGAAAATATTATGCACAGTATGGCTCTGAAACTATATGTTTATGTAAAAGTAGCCAATTGTCATCATTTAGAGCTGAAAACCGCATGAAAATCCGATATTCCTACGTTTTTTAGCGCAAAATTGGATATTCGCCTATTTTCTGTGGAAAATGCCAATTTTGCCGACTCGCGGACTTGATGACGTCATTGTGACGCCCCACTAGGTATGTTGGTACTTTTTTGGTAACAATGGAAAGAGGAGGACCATAGCTATCCACTGGTATCAAAATCATAAGCATCGGGTGCTTTATAACGAATTATCGAGGGGAGTGGTAACCACCCCCTGGTAAACAGTGTTACAAAAAAAGGCTTGGTAAGACGAGGGTTAAAGTGACAAAAAGTAGCTAAATGAACAGAACTCAGCCCAATCTTGCAATTGATGCATGAAGAAACTCACGTGAAAACCAGTGCAAAAATTGTATTGGAATAAATGCATTGTGGGTAGAACACTATACCTCATCTTGGTCCATACCATGACCCGAACCAGTTGCTTAGCAGACCAATGCAGGCTCTGTGATACTTTGAAATGTAATTCAAAACAATCACGACTATTTTAAAAGAATACCACAGAGACCCTCTTTTTTGCAACAAGGCATAATTACTCCGTAATCACATTAACACGCAATGCGGAGCATGACTGAGGTATAATAATTATATCGATATCTGATCACAATTATTACATGCATTTCGGCACGAATAACTAGGTAACTCCCATAACCCAAATAATGCCATGGAACAGAATATGTCGTAATCGTAATTAGCATTTTGATAATGTTATAAGTATTTAAAGCAATAATAGCACATTTTGAAGAGCGCCCACAATTTCCCAAATATTTCGAGATTATTTGGATAGTTGCATTGGTAAACTATACCTGTAAATGGTAGAGTAATAGCACGTTTATACTCGAAAAAGGGCTAATTGTATTCGACATTATTTTTAATTACAACTGAGGATTAGCTTAAATTAATTCGAGTAGTAGGTGTTTACACTGAAAGCGCATTTCCGAAATTCGCTTTCAGAAAAGAAATACGTCTATATGCGCTCTCATTTATCGGGCATTTTGACTTCCGGTTCAACGAAGATTTTACGCGATCTTCAACATGTCAGCCCATGATGATGCGCGATCCCCTGGACCAACGCTAAATTTGGGTTGCTCTCGGCGGCTATGATTTTAGCTTTTCTGTGGACTCAGATCAGGCCTAAATATTATTACAACTAACGGCAAAACTAGAGAGAAAACGAAGAGAAAACCGTATTCTTTGGAATGACCGCGCTACCTTCGTGCTCAGTTAATTTCACCACCGACGGACATAATTTTGGCGTGTCCAGCTCTGCTGTTAAATTACGATTCTAGTTACAAAATCGCTTTATGATAAATACGCATTTTTGTTGCATTGTCGTTCGCAGATGTAGTTTACCAGACAATTCCAACATAACTGTGCAAAAACCTCAAGGTTTGAAAATTGGGGGCGCTCTTTAAAACGTGCAGTTATTGCTTTATCAGCTTTATTCCAGTGTCTAAAAAGCAAAGTTTACAGTTTATAGTTTTGAAAAAAGGGCGAAATTTTAGCTGACACAATAATAGAGGGATTTGAAACTCTGCTGCTATACCTCATTTTTTTTTATGTGCAGTCAGTTTATTGGTTACCTTGTTACCCAAAATGTACCATGTTGAGAATGTTAATAACGTTAATTTGTATTATTTTCGACTTCAGCTCTACATATACGGGGTGAGTCAGGACAAGAAAATTGGACCCGATTGTAACCGCCACTTTGGATATTTAAGTAACATATATCTCCACATATGTGGTATTAACGGAAAGTTATATCATTAGTTTTAATTTGCTGCAAAGATCATTCCCATTGGTTAGGTATAGGCCGAGTTATATTCTTTTGAACCAGGCAGTCCGTTTTATGGTCTTTCAACGGATTCCCATTAAATGCATGGCGATCAATGAAGCAAATCACTGTGGGTATGTCCATGTTGATATTAAATTAAATGGTGTCTTAATGGTGGAAAACAAAGTAATAATATTAAGAATTATTTGAAAGACCTTTTCCCAAAGGTGGTGTGTTTTAGTCTAAAAATATGACAACAAATAAGCAATTTCTTCCATCGAAAAGTTGTTACTAAGGTGTGTTTCTTTGTATGTATGTTTTCATTCAATTCTTCCAAAACTGATACATGTATCAAGTTAAGTTATTTTCAAATGATTTTTCATGAGGGATGAGGGCGAAGATAGGTAGATAAGTTATCCATGGTAAATTGTAACTTCATTTTGTGGTGTTAAACATCGTAAAATTTGACCTATACCTAACCAATGGGATAATTAAAAAAATAAAGTGATCAAATCTTGTGATTTATTTATGTATACCTTGAGATGCAATTACTTAATAATACTTCAATCAAAATAACCCTTTATATGCTGATAACATCAATTTTAATTTTGTGATGTCCATGGTCTTTACTGTGTAGTCTGTGAATTTGAAATTTCTGAGAAAATACAAGATGGTATGAATTTGGCTATATTGTACTTATAATTATTTGAATTGGTTAATCTAGAGTAGACATTATTATTATTATTATTTTTAGGGGGGGGGCTCAAAATCTTATATTGGAGTTCCTGAGGATGGAAATAAGCGAAGCAGTCTTTTCGGAGAGTGACAATTTCAATTAACAATTGGTTAAAGGTCAAAGTTCGGATTTCCATTTTTTTTATTATCGGTATGTGGTTCCTATGCGATTCTTATGGTCCCTCGGACCCCCTAGGGCACTAACGGAAGTTTTGTTTTTATATTGGCTACTTAACTGTTAAAATTGGATAATTGATTAGAATACTTTAAACAGTCGAAATGAGTCTTGTAGTTTGTTTTTATTAAAAGCGATGCGAAAACGTTTAAAATCCTCAACACATATCACTGGTCGCTACTACAGATTCTGTTAGTCTTCTTCCAGGTCTTCCTATAGTAAACTACAAAATATGTATTACCAATACACGAATTTAATGCAGTTTGTCCACTTGAATACTACTGGACGTAAGACTAGCAAATTAAAGATTGGATAGTTGACCAATATTTTATAGACCTATTTTTTTACAATATTGAAAAAAAAACACTGCAAAACGCACCAAATTCACCGTTAACATGAAGCTGTTCGCTGTGTGACAAACGTTGGGAATTTTTAAAGAAAGCGTCGTCGGAATCTTCAGACAAATTATGCATGTCGCGCTCACTTTAGCTCACCAATACTTCATAATATAACCATAAAACAGAAAATGATGTTTATAATTTAAGAGTTAATAAAATCGAAGTTTCGCATGATGGGGCGATGAATAGTTTAGATGTGGTTGGTAAATAATAGTTTTGTCAACGTAGGCTGCGTTTGCGACTATAAAACAACGATTTTTTTGTTCTCCTTTATCTTTGGATATTTTATTTTGGAAGCTGTTTGTATTGGTCGCTGATAGGTTTTCGTGGAACACGATAACGTAAAGAAATGGACGAGTGCATCTGCTTTAGAATTTTATATTTTACTGTGATTCGAAGCAAATGGGAACTTCGGACAAACAAGAAATACAATATTATGAATAATAATAGGTTTGATATATATGTTGCCAACACGAGAAACTTCCTTGTAGGATAATAGCAAATATTGCTTTCAATAAATATTAAAATTGTATTTAAAATTTATGACTGATTAAAATTCCATTTTCTTCCTAGCAAAGAGACCAATGCTTAGATACACCAAAAATTAAATTGTTGGTAAATATTTGGGTGATGGTCACCCGGATTGTTCATGACGAACAAAATAGGCGTGGGCATAAAACCACTTAAAACGAATGGAAATACTCACTCATTACTTTTCAAAGCGCACAAATATGAATTAAGTTTATCTTAACCATTCAAGATTTACTTAAACCTATACAGCTGATACCTTACTTTAAAGTTGATTTTGTATGAATTGACACGATTAACTGCCATTTTAGAGAACACAGACAAATTTATGCTTTGTTTTATAGATCTTTGTTTGTAACTCGCTACGTTAACCACGCCGTCAACATTAATAAACCATGACGCTCTATTTTCCCTGTTTGTATTGTAATGTTCAGCGTGGTCCGTTGACACGTATCTCATTACGGTCATAGTCCTACTTTTGGATATCTCATTTATTTGTCCTGTAAAATATGGAATCAAGTCGGTGGATATGTCGTTGTAACGGAGTGATATATTTAAAACGATTTTCAAATTGGACAAAATAGTACGTTTGGAATTTATATTTTGACGTCGATATACTATATGGAATTTTAAAGTCATGTAACGCAAACTGCATTGTAATGACCGCCATAGTGGATACAATATTGGATAAAATCTTCCAATAACTAAAATTCAAGATACTCTTATTGTTTTTTTTTTTCAAAACTTACTTATAACATTATGCGAACGTTAACAATTTAATTGGTATGATTTTCGACCTCAGGTCGACATATATTTAGAAGGTAAACTTTATGTGGTACAGTATAATCGATTGTTTTCGCTTCAAGTTATTTATTTTTTTTTAAAATTACAATAACAATAATAAATTAATGTGGCATTCAAGGCTGAATCAACATTGAAACGATAATGTCCATTTTAAACGCGAATTTCGTTACGGTGATTCAATGTAATGCAATCTACATCTAAGTATTGATTTGTCTTCCTCAACAATAAATATGGTTTAAAAGTGTTTGGGATACTTGAAACAGTCAAAATAAGTATTGTAGTTTATGTTATTAAAAGTGATACCAAACTTTTCAGAATAGTAGATTTCGGGGGGGGGGGGGGGGGTGCACAAGAACCCTCCGTTACTCCGTAGATACTTACCTATTATGCATTTTGTTATCTTTTTTTGGAGTTTAAATCCTTTTTTTAAATAGATCTGATCAAATAAACAAGACTGATATTATATTTTGAAAATTGAACTTATTCCTAAAGAAATACTTAATTTAACCAATAAATTTCAGGCAGCCTCTAAAATCTTCTAATAGCTAATATTCACCTTGCGCGTACAAAAAGGTAATCACTTTGAACATCACCCTTCTGAACCATAAATGCTAAATAGAAAAACAATTCAAATTCAATACATAGCATACACAAACATAGGAAATAATTCTTCATAGGATTGAGTTCATTACATTTACATAATTTTCATACAAATTCATGCTATAAATTGTTTTGTTTTGATTGATTTCATCGACAAAAATAAGCACCACAACATAGACGACAGCAGTTTAATCAAATTGATTAAACCAACAGAAAAAGACGGCGACTTCCAAACTTACTTGTGTCAGGGATTGCTTCAGGTCCCCATGCTCTTCTGTTGATTTCCTGCATATATTTGTCATCTAGATTAGCATCTGCAATAGCAAATATATCAATAAACATTGATGGTAATTACACCGTGTATTCTACGGAAAGGTTTACTTTGTCCAATCTGCGGGACGTTGTTCGATAAGGCAAAATAGGTTCAAGGTCACAATAGTAAAATACATTTTAAAACTCTTAATATGTGATGAGCTTGCTGGTCGTCAACATTTTAAAATATTTTGCGTTTTTTTAATACTCCTATATAAACCTTCTGCCTACAAATACACGTGCCTGAACCCTAATGTAGTTATAATTTCAAAAACAAATATATACCATATATGTAAATATACAGTTCTGATGCTATCGGCTAGGAAAGCGAAGGGCATCTTTTGGACCTAACACCTATAGATAATATCTATCGCTCCTCCACCAACTCTGGCTTGATAGCCTAGTTGGCAAAAGCGTCATGCTAGTAAACGAAGGGCGCCGGTTCGAAGCCGGCCAATCGCACATGGGTTTTTTTCAACACTAATGTTTGCTGGCCATCTTCAGGGAAAGATTTATAAATGCTATAGTATACAATTGTGCCTTTTGACGTGCAAGCACGAAATCTGATTTTAGATGACTTCTTATTTTTACCCTTGTACATAATTATGGTTGGGGTAATTTCAACATGATTTTGACCTTGCTTGCACAAAGCCCCAGGACCATCTGAGATAGCCAAAATTATACCTTTAGTCCGTGTTACCAAACGAACAAATTGGTGTGTTTGCCAACCACATTTGAGAATTGCTTTCTCTGACTCCATGATGACCTTTAAAATAACTACCACTTTTTTTAAGCTGTTCTTATGAAAACATAGTCTTGGCCATCGTTTACTATACTGCCAAAGTTACGATAATAATATTGTTCAGCCATCTCCACAGCTAACTGTGTAATGAGGAAAAGTCCATTCAATGAGATATAAAATCACAAAGGAATCTTAAATAAAGATTGAAGCCAGAGAAGACGTTGTGCATAATGCAAAGACCTATTGGCGCCGTCTCTTCAGCTGTGAATATTAATCTAGCGATATTGCACTTAGCATGCTACTGATAAACACAACGAATTGTACATTATAGGGAGATATACGGGATGAGTCAAAATTAAAATAAATGAAGCCCAAAATAATTGCATTTTTTTTTTAATTTTAACGAAATCCCCAATAACCCGGGTCGTCCAAAAGTGCGATTTGTATCAGCTCCCTACACCAATTGTGTCTCCCTAGCCCCTGAGCAATGTATTCACAAATTAGTGCAATACTTTTAGTTGCAATATTTTCATTATAACGTGTGCAAACGATTTTTCGGTACATCTCAGCTTCCGGTTCTCGGATTTAGAAAATGCTGGATCAACTCATTTCATTGATATAAACAAGTTTGTAAAGTAAAATTCAGTGGTGCATACATGCACTATAATACATACTACTATTCTAATCCCGACTACATTAAGTCTACCGTGGCATTGTTTTCAATTTACCATTTACATTTTATTCAACTCAACAGTACGGCAAACACTGTGCTCAGCATCAGTTGAGAAAAATACACGTTGTTCAAAAGTTGGGCAAAAACTCTACTCAAACTACAAAATATTACTCCTTGTGGTTTGAATAAAGTTTTACCACCCGATTGAGTAAAATGGTCACAGCTCAACAGTTGAGTACATCGAAGTAAAAGTTTACTAAACAAAATATTGAGTCGAATATTGACTCTTTTGCTGAGTAAAATGTTTACTACAAGGCAGAGTAAAACTGCTACTCAGCCTTTGTTAAGTCCAGTTATTCAACAAATGAGCTGTGACTTTTTAAATACCTTAAGGAGTAAAAATATTCATGATGATTCAGTGTAGTTCCTATTTTTTTGCTATAACCACTATTGTAAATTTCTAACAGTAACAGAGATTATACAATCCAGACACAGCACTACATGTGACATGTGTATCTCATTTAAAGGTGCATTTCGTAATCCAAGCACCTTTATGTATGTTAGTTGTTTACTATATATCCTCAAGAAAAGGTTAATCATCAACATTGTAGTTGATCGGGCGTTCCGTTTTGATATTATGCGCGAATGTTCATATCGCGCTGTCCCACGGCTACTGTGTTTTCATTATGGCAAATTCCAAATTACGAATATCTCCTAGAGTACATCGAATATGCACGTAAGATTAGGCACATATACTTAGGCCAACTTTTCAATGAAATAAAATTAAAAATATCATTTTAGGTAGTCTTGGGGAATAAGCTGCAAAAGGCTGGATCACGAAATGCCGCTTTAATGACGGGAGTAAACATACATACACGTACAAGGGAAAGATTGCAGATATAACATGGTTATCCATTCGAAACTAAATCAGAACTTTTTTTAATGAAACAAGCGGATGATACCTATCTAAACATGAAGCACTAAATGTGACATGCAGTGTCCCCTTAAGGACGGAGATTACATACAGGGGAAAGATTACAGATATTTCTAGCGACACAGTAATGATGATTCTGTGTAGTTCATATTGTTGAATGTAACCTTGTCATTCATACCACACTCCTGAATGTAAATGCAGTGCCCCCTTAACAAAGTTTTCCAGTGACGCTGTAATGATGATTTTGTGTAGTTCACATAAATGGATACAATATTGACTTTTATACCATACTATTGCAACACCTGACCTTAAACAACAATTATACAGATATAGACTTGAAGGACTAAATGTGACACTCAGTGCCCCCTTAATTCCCTGAGTAAAAATACATACAACAGTGACGTGTCTTGGAGGTGCTTTGGGGTATACGCGCCCACCGAGGGTTCATTCCAAAACATGTAAAGTCAACCTATTTTCGGCTATTAGAGGTCCTTCCGCCCCAAGGTCCTCCTCAAAAAGCAAGGTCTCGATACGCCAGTGTACAAATACAGTAGAAAGATTGTAGTTATTTTTCTAGTGACGTCGTAATGATGATTCAGTGTACAATCCTGGATGTAATCTTGTCATTCATACCAAACTATTGTAACTCCTGAAAGAAGCACAGATTGCACAAATCTAGATATCAAGCACATAAGCCGAGCACGCAATCCGACACGCCCAGAAGTTGGATCTCATTTGGCAAGTCAAATTTTGATAAATTGCCAAGCCGATTTCTCTTTTATTTCAAATTTGGATGTGGACATATGATGCTTTGTGGCTTTCCGTCGTGAAAACAGATATCCCAATTTTGTGATTCCAAAAATACAAATTGATGGATTAATAGGATTCGCACTTGGGTTTGTTTAAAATACACTGCAATGGGCAAAATTATTTTAACGATGTTTTAATGCGAACACGATATCCAAATATGATAACTCGGATCGTATGAGTTGCTATTTTTCAGTTGTTTCAGGATAATCAAGTCACATAATAACACGCGTTTCCTTGTCTACTCATGTTGCAGCCATTCTTCATATAATATTTCAAAAACCTCGCTTTGTAGTTGTCAAAACACCATCCCTCTATATGCATCGCACAATCGCTCCAAAAGAACATAGAGTGGGATTGTATTCCAATGCTTTTGAAGAATGAAAGTTGACGTTTAAAACTAGTGTCGTTTTTTTTTTCCTCAAAATATACAGTGCGTTTTTAGAAAAAAAATATAAGAAATGAACTTGGCATTCTTGTAATGGAAAATGTAATATTTTTAGTTGTATTTTTATTTGCTGGAATCATTAGAACTAAGCGAATAATTTGGCATACTGTTTAACAATATTGGAACAAATTTAATTTCCCCCATGTTACCTTGCAGTGCCCCATCACCGAAAAACGTGAGAAATCCGCCATGCTCCTAGATCAAAAAAAATCTTTCTTTGGACCTGTCCAAACTCTTTGCCAAATTTTAGAGATTTGTTTCTTGCACTAATCCACTCTGATGAATATATACAAAGGCTCTAATAAAAGTATAATACTGGCCTGTGATATCTTCTCGTTTAATATTGTACATTGACAGATAAGACAACATTCTTGACATAATTTGTGTGTTTTTTTTTTAAAGATGCATAATAGTCCCGTATTCTTCGTCCCATGATTAAGTCTATAAAAATAGAGAAAAAAAACCTCGTGAAGAGCTAAACAAGTAGCACATTGTTTTCCTCATTCGAATAATACAAACTTGACAAAATCAACGACAATGAATTGTTTGACTAGGTCACCTAGGTAATGCTGACGTCGTTGCTAATGTTGGTAATGTATCAAATAATCCTAATAACCGTTTTTACTTTTCATGAAAGTACTAATTTTATCTTTATTACTCGTTCAATAGTGCTTATTTGATTGAGTGGTCCCCCTTTTAAATAGCGTGACTAGTTTGCATGAATCGAGTAGGCAGGCGACTTATCTTAATTGATGCTCTTAAATGACAAGACTGACATAATGACTGTTATTTTTGCTTGCGGTTAGATATTCATGAATCCATCGTGTTCCTTCCTTCCGATTTTCCCCTACAGAGGACTTTTTTTGTGCTCTTGTCAAGTTTTATTATTTTCTGTATCGAATTGCATTTTTAAAAATAGACAAATGAACAATTCCCCTATTAACAGCCGTAAAAATTGCTCAGAAGTCGGGGTGAAAAGGTTGATGTCTTTGATTGCTCGTCGAGACTGAATTTTGTCAGTCTTTCATTAAAGCGAATTTATATTTGGAATTCCTTTTAAAAAAAATCCGAAAAGATAGTCCAATTCATTGTGTTTTTCTTGAGTGTTTGAGTTTTGGTCGATGAAAGAAAAAATCAAAAAAAAAAACAAAAAACAAAACAAGGGCTACTAAATATGTGCAATTGGTATTTCTATATTATAATTCCACTTCCTATTTTATATAAAAACTTGATAAACTTTGATAAAAAGAAGATGCTATGTTCACCATCAATTTATGTACTCAATTGATATTTGTACTGTCCACTCAGAGTATATTCGAATTATTAAAAGTCCATGACTCGATGGCTAATTGCCTCGTCCCCAGAACTCCTAAATTTACCCGAAGTGATTTTCTCATTTACCCTGTGAAAAATAGGGCTAACTGACTTTTGATTTGGATGTTATACCCAGTCTAGTGCAACCAACCCATATTGTACCCATTCTAATGCAACCAACCCCTGTCTAATGATACCAACCCATTTAAACCCAGTCTATTCCTAATTAAAACAAAATATATTTTCACTGTTAAAGTTGCACTCAAATTTGAGTTATTACATGTTTTTAAGTTACAATCGCTTTATTTTTTCATAAATGCTTTACATGCATTTGTTAACCCTCGTCAACCTGAATTATTTTTTTGTAACAAAACTTCCAAAGGGGGTGGGGGGGGGATGGTTGCCACTCACCTGTGATTTTCATTACTGAACATCTTGTTCCTATAAATTTGGTACAACAAGATAGCTTAAGTACCAATATTTCATTATGACATCACTATGGTTGAGAAAAGTATAAAAAGACTCAAACACAATATTACAGCTCTAAAACGCCCTGAGTATATACAATTATTCACTTCCCATCAAGCAGAGACAAAAACCGCGTGAAAGTCGCCTATTCCTGAACTTTTTGGGTGAAAAAAATGATTTTTGCTCTATTCTACGCTATGTACTATGGAAATTGGCAGTTTTGCTGATAAGCAAACTCTATGTCGTCACTCTGTTATAATCTAGGCATATTGATACTCATTATCATGGTGTCAATAGTAAGAGGAGGACCATATTGGTACCGAAATCAAGTGTCTGTGGTAATTCCTGTGTCCTACTAAGGCATATCTATCCCTTTGGGATCACCCTGTATCTTACCTATACCCGGGTGGATATTTGCATGGAAATTAGCGTAAAATGTCAATTACATTAAATAATTGGTACAAAAAGGAAGTTTTAGCCAAGGCGGAAACAAATGAGGATAACCACCCCCTTCGGTAGACGGGGGTTAATAATGATTAAAATGATCGTCAAAATATACTATTTAATGCAACGTCTCAAGTACTAATTCAACTCCTGAATTTCATGAGGAATAAATATGACCATTATCTTTGCAATAAAAATGCACATCGCTATAAGAGAATTAAATACTTTACGGAATAAAATTGGGTTGTTTACATTATTTCTTCCTGTAACCATTGCAGACCACGCAATGATTATGAATCTTGAGCCGGCTACTTATGTGTTTTTTTATAATCAGGTTTGTTACTCTAATTCTGGCTTTGGCATCTGTGTGATTTCTTAATAATTATAGAAGCATTTAAACATTTTACACTGGTGACGACAACAGACTGGTGCAGGCTAATATTCATATCAACATAAAACTGGAACGAGCAACACTGGTTCGCAAGAAACCTAGCAAAACAAATCTTGAGAATAAAGTCCAATTGGAGCTTGAAAACAAATTTGCAACTCTGGAAGATACCATGCAAGAACAGGACATTACTGGGAAGGCAAAACTGATTTCGGACATAGTAATAAAGAGTGCTAAAGAAATATCAGGGAAAAGGATGAGAAAAAAGAAGACAAGTTTAAAAAATGAACTTAAAAGATAGAATATGCTGAAATGAGCAAAGCGATTAAGAAATAAAATGAAAACCGAATTAAGGGAGCACAATGTCAAAGAGATACAGCAGACTTTGGAAGAAAACAAAAGTCTGAAGAAAACGAAACAACAACTAAAACTTAGTCACATATGGTGGCTCTATAAGGAAATGATGGTGAAAACATAACTGATAGAGAAATGATCATCGCAAAATAACAGTAGAATCCCGTGCTATAAGAGGTATCACCCAAGTACCACCAATGACATCAACGAAGTTGAGAAGGCTTTGAGAGGTATGAAAAAGGGAATTCACCTGGATATGATGAAATAGTAACAGAGTTTTAAAAGAAGGTAAGGAAGTGATAATGAGCGCTACTGCCAAGTCTATTTACGCAGTGCATCTGTATATGAGGAAACGATTCCAGACAATTAGAGCAATGCTGTAATCATTGTCATCCACAAGAAAGGGAGCATCACTGACCCTGTCAACTACAGACCAATCACTTCTTTTAAACATATACAAGCTCTCCACCAAGATCATCACAAACAGACTCACTACCATCCTTAATCAACCAAGAGAACAGAAGGATTTTGAAGTGGTTTTTCTACAACTGACAACCTTCATGTCATCAATCAGTTGATAGAAAAATCTGGTAATTACCAACGACCCCCTGTGCTTAGCTTTCATATGAGAAGGCCTTTGATAGCATTGAGATCTGTGCTCCAAGCGCTTGTTGACCAGGGTATTGACCAAGCATACATAAATATAATTAACCCTTGTCTACCCCCTTCAGGTTTTTTCCCGGCTTGCTAAAAACCCATTTTTGGTGCAAAATTATGTAAATTAATGTATAGGTAAGATACACGGATGGTCCAAATAAAACTTGTGTTGAAAAGGTAGTTCAAAGTTGCAAAGATGTATTCATTGTTATCGTTCACTTTTGATGGGGAAATCACATGAAAAGGAGCAAATTTTTTGTATAATTTTAGGGAAACTTCAAACGAGCCGTACTGTGCAATTGTGCAACACGACCCGAAATAAAATAACCTCTTAAATGTAATAGGATAATGATTAAATACGTCTGGCTTGCATGGGATTCGAAACGTTGTCGATTGGATTTCAAGACAAATTAACGTTACCTGACAATACCTTGGTAAGCGCAATAAAGGGAATAAAATACTGATCTCTATACAATGGATTGGAAACCTGGACTTTCGTGATTGAGGCACTGGCGCCCATATTGGTAATCCAAAAAGAGCCCAAGCAGGGGGTTAAGAGCCGGTCATTTACACAAAATGTGTTCCCATTGAAATGGGGATAAGTGACATAACAGACTACAAATTCAAGACAATTCAGTGAGCTCATTGTATTTGAACTTGCGCGGGTATGGGATGGCATGTCTCTAAAACGGGCACCAGTGATAGAACTCATGTTAAACGGGTGTCTCTGGAATGCTATTGTGTCCAGTAGACCAAAATGTCCGCCGGTTGCTTCATTCATGACTTATTATTACTAATATACAATTACTGTTGTGTAGCCAAGACCAGTGGAATAAAGACACGATATTTTGAAAGGGTACTCACTCGAGGTACAACTTCTGTTAAACGGGTGTCTCTGGAATGATATTGCTTCACTCGTCTAATATACAGTTATTGTTGTATAACCAAATGGCTACATATATTGAGATCAGTGGCTACTCCAGTCCAATTTTATAGCTTAAATAGCCAAACCAAGTTTTCTGGAAATGTGGTAAGCTTTTTTATTAATGGTCGACAAGTGTTTTGTATTCTAGAGTGGGGTGAATATACCTATAGAGGGATAGGAAGCATATATAAAAAAGAAAAGAAAAATGGAAAACGAATTTAATTTCTCCAACTTAATGCCAAAACTGTACTAGAAGTACATCAAAAAAAAATAAATAATCACGTTTTGGAGTTTTATCATCAATGTTTGTTGCGCTAGTTTAAGGATAAACGTAGGTGTACAGGTTTCGGAATTCGGCAACCTTTATTTTTTTTTTTAGAAACTAGAATTTTTTTTTACATAGAGATATAAATGGTAAAACAATGTGAGGTATATAGTAAGCAACAAGTATACATCAACATATGAAATTTAACATGCATTATAAAAATGTAGTCGAGGCACACATGAACCTAAATATTTAACACTTAGTGAATAGGGGGCTTCATATCCATCTACGTATATTAGTCCTCTAGATGTAACCCTACTCGTTTAATAATTCGTTTTGAATGTGTATAAGATAATTAGTCGAAATTTTTGCTTTCCAAGGTTGCGAAGCTGAAAACGGCGCAAATAGATGTCCGTAGGTCATGTCGCTTATTTGCTACGTTTCCAAATTTTTTAAAAAAGAATCTATAGTGGAGGTATGTTTCGCCTACTACACTGTTGCTCATAAAGTGGATTTTTTCAGACCCAATCTTAAAACGTATTTCTATTTGAACGGCTTAGTAATCATATTAGAGTAGGTGAATGATGACATAATGAGTGGCCAATACCCAGGTGAAGTGAATCCATGCATACGTAACAATGCCTTTTGTTGAGAGCTATAAAATGTAAGATGTCTGTTGTTTGTTCCTTTTCCCTGCTCCAAGCCGTTGTGCAAGGAGCCCATTTTTGTCAGCGTTGGTTGTCAAAACTGACACAGACATTCCCTAGGCTATGCCTCGACCAACGGCATTGTCAATACGCCGAAGAGTACTTGCACTCCGACGGGAACAAATATCGCGGAATATCGCAGAGTACGGTCTGTAAAATCCTCAGACATCATCGAGAGGTAGGTCACTTGAGGCGCAGGACTCATGATCATAAAACCATTGTAAATCGTAAGTTCGCGCCCCGCTGTAGTCAACGTCTTTGTGTCCCTGGGGCCAGATACTTAATCTCAATTGCCTGGTTTACCCAAGCGAAATCTGGGGAGATCTTATGGGGAATATTACAATCTAAGTGCTGATAGGGATGTGCGCTTGGCTAGCTGCCGCGTTGATGAAGCGAAATGATTGTGACGATTTCCGGAAGGCAAGCGTAATAATAATAGGCAACAGCGCATTGAATCCTTCGGAAAAGGCGCTTTACAAATGTTGGGTATTATTGTTATTATATTATAGATGATCGCCGACTGCTTAATCTGTGCAGCCCGGAAAATTCCAACGAGCCGTCTTCGTCGTTTGGGGAGATTGCTTCAACATTGTTACCGACCAAGACCCAATGACCAACAAATATCCACGACCAACCGTTCACCACAGAGTTGATCGACTTCGCTGGGCTAGGGAGCAAAGAAGATTACAGCTAAGACACTGGCGAAATGTTGTGTTTATTGGCGAGAGCCGCTAAATCCTTCACCATCGATTACGTTGTGAGAACCTCCAAGATGACTGTATGCAGGAATCGACTCAAGGTGGTGGCGGCTCAGTGATGGTATGGGCCGGTATTTATTATGGAGGAAAAAAAATCACTGGTGGTGCCAGATGGAAACATGAACGCCGTCGTGTACCTGGACATTCTGAAAAACCAATGTCTGCCACATGCAAGAAGGGTTTATGTAAACAATTTTCGGCTGCAAGACGACCATGTTATGTCTTGCAGGGCCGCTGTAGCGAGACAATTTCTTGAGGCAGTGGGGGTGGAGCAGATGCCATGGCCTGCTTGCTTCTCTGATATGAACCCTATCGAGCATGCTGGGATCCCTTAGGCCGAGCCATCAATTACAGGGACAACACTACAGGAGTTAGCTCAACTTCTGACCGATGAGTGGGACGTTCTGCCCATTGACATTATAAACAACCTTGTGGACAGTATGCCGCGACTTCTTGACGCACTGATTCATGCCAGGGGTGGCCATACCCGATGTTAGTGGCTGATTGACATTTAAAACAGTACTATTGAACATTTCGATAAATGAAATCACCCAAAAAATGTGTTATTATGTAAAAATGACTGATGTGAACAACTTGTAACAAAATCCTTAAATCTGCTGTTCAAATACCCTGTTTTCCTTCAGGCTAAGGACACGGTTCGCAAAGGGTTACCTGTGGACTAAGTTCATGGTGATCTGTTCGGAAGAGACTGACCATTCAAGTAGTGTGGCGATATACAACCTAGATATCATAAATAAGTTATACCGTAAAAATCATTCCATACAAAGTGGTAAAAAATATTTATTCCAACAGTGTAGTTTCTGACATGTCTCGCATGCGGCTCGATATGGTCAGAAACTAGCACGCTCAACACACCTCCAGACAACTATTTTATTCGCGAATAAAATAGTCGTCTGTTCTCGCCCTCTATCTAAAGCATAGTCTCGCTTTAATCCGTTGAACACAATTATACCAATTATACGTAAAGATACCAAACCGGTTTCTAATACTTAGGCACAATTTAGCCATGCAAAGTACGTGTAAATTGTGCACAAGATGAGGTCAAGGAGCTTGGTTTATGTGCCTGTTTAGTATCAATTCAACGCATACAACACAATGTGAGAGGCATTTTGTTTTTCAGTTTCCTTCTATATACATCTTTATCATTAATCTTTCAACGACTGGCGTGAGTTCCTGATTGAGCATTGAGAACTTACCCATTGCCACAGCTCGAGGCAGTCTATTCTATATTTTGGCAAAAATAGCACACGACGGGAACCCCGTCCTTAATTCTGCTTTTGGTAAAATGAGGTGTTATCGTCAGCCACTACATTGACAAAAGTAAAATGTCAAGAGTGTGAACATGCAGTAATTACTTCAGTGATAAAGGGATTACAATGACGTCATCATTTTATGACTGTTTCTTGCAGACAACAAGGCATCGGTCAGAAGCAGTTAATGGTGTCATGGAAAGAAAGTTAACGTGATGTTGGTGTTGGTGAAAGTAAGTGCAAAGGCGTAACATGCAAATGTCTTTCCTTCGTTTAAAATATACAAAACAAGGACAAGCACTTGAGCCCGAAATTAATTTTTGCCGATTACAAATTGGAAACACTAAACGGATTTTGCTTGACTACTAAATAAATAGTATTGAACCTCAGCGATAAACCGCCATTGCCAAGCGGAATATAAAATTGCGATGCTTTTTTATTATCATATCCTAATTACAATCAAACCAAATCAACCTGTACTAAGAAAAGAAAGTACATAATGCTTTATTGTATAATATTTATTAAATCCGGTGCTTATGTGTGTCAAAAATAGTGTCGTATATTTTCCTGGAATCGGGAGGATACTTAGGGTACTCGGAATATATGCAGAACTATGACGCTAAGTTTGCCCACAATAATGACTGTAATCTTTGGTTCTTTCTCAGGTACAATGGCATCAATCTAGCTGTCTTTGCACGATATACAAAATCGTTCTATACAGTGTGTCCCAATAAAAACGCAACACCTGGTGCCAGCCCCCAACATTTTGAACAAAGCATGATAGTCTTGTTCTTTCTTTAAGGTAAGTAGGAATGTTTAGCTAATGTTCCCTGAAATGTCCTATAGTGAGTCAATAATGTTTAAGATATAACCCCAGAGGTCAAGTAACCTGCAGAAAACCATTTTAAACCTAAATTGAGGGCGGCCATTTCACTTGACTATCCTCGTGCAGAACAACCAATTAATCTAGTCACCACCATTTACTGTTTTTTTTAAATTAATTGACTGGTGCTGCAGCAAATATTACCATATGAAATTTGGGTCATTGCTTATTCATAGTTTTATCTCATATCGTCCTGAATGTATCTTATCACCATAAATTAGTGTTTTTCATTTTTTATAAACGTGTAATTTTGTCGTTTGCAGGTTATTTGATAACAGTAAGAAGTTGTGTCTGCAAGAAATTTTGAGCAATTAAATCTTGAATGCAATCAAATTGTATTTGTCATTCTGTCTTTCAGTGTCACTTGTGGTTACCAGCTCCTAATTTGGGTAAAATGGTCCTGCGACTTACTTGACGTTTGGGATCGATAATTTTAAAAAGTATGAAACTATTGTTATGAAATTTTTCAGGGGTATTAGGTAACAGTCCCTTCTTCTTACAACATATAACAGATGCATATTACGTTGTTTCAAACCTATGCGACTGGCACAAAGTGTTGGCTTTTTTTTTTACGATATTCCTTACGTCCCTAGAGGGGAAAATGAAGTACCACGTCCACCGAAAAAAGGAGTGCCAATTTAAACTTGTAAGATCAGGAGCAATTTTCCCATTTCACCCTAAACCAAGGCAAAGGTCTGCTCCGTGATTTTGAAAGTAGGGAAAATAGCATTTAGAGGGATTTAAGGATACATTTTACGTTTACATTGACCAAAGATTATTTTGATTAAAAAATCAAAAATTCAAATTCAAATTGCATTTCAAAGGTAAAATCTGCTTATATGGTTTAATGATTATCAGAAAGAGGTCAGATGTTCGGACCTTACTCTGCCCTATTTTTACTACTTTCTTGCCCATCCCACCTAACGAAAGGCAATTGAGCATCTCAGTAATCACAAATTGTGTAAAGGAAAATGTAAAGAAAGGTGAAGTCGTGAGCAGACGTGAGTAGATAATATGATGAATGAACGATAAGGAAAATGGACAAGATTCATGTTGATTTAAATAGCCCCGTTGCCTTCATGCATAAACTTGCCTTACCAAATCCGTGTGTCCGAGGTATTCTTGCTAGAGGTCTGGGTGAATTCCATCTAAGTTCCCGATCGAAGCAATTGGTTGCCCATCTCTAAGCAGTGAATACATGTCAAATATTGTTTTCATCTGTAACCAAATATATCAAGGGAATCCTGGTACTCCAGTAAACAGACATTTTTCTTTCTACAAACTAGGATCTATAAAACATTTCAGTGCTTTAACGGTCCGCTAAAAGTACTACTCCGAAAGATTAGGTAATAATCAGTTCGGACCGACTGCCTGATACGGCAATGTTGCCGGAGCCGGCAATGTGTTGCCGGAACCGGCAGTGTGGTTTCCCACAATGCATTGCAAGCGCGGGAAATTTAAAGTTGTTACGTTAAATTTAATAATGGGATTTTTAGATATAGAACGGTGATGTAAAAAAAGTCATTATTTCGTCAAATAATGTTTAAAAACTACGAATAAAAAAAATAATTTGTGATATAAAACGATTTTTACCCTAACAATTTTCAATAAAAAGTAAAAAGTGACAAATTTGAATTTTTCCAATTTTTACACACCCCAAGGTGACAATTTTTTTTGGTCCTGGGTGAAAATTTGGCGACATAAAATACATTGTGATGGTAAAATATGGACTTCCCCTAAAAAAAATTAGAAAGTCCCCAGCCAATAGAATCGATTTTTAAAGGTTTCCGAATTCTGCAGGGTGCTTGTTTTTATGTTGCCTGAACTGCTGGCAATATACGGCCGCTTGCGGTCAACATTGCGAATCCGGCAGTCGGGGCCCTAACTGATAAGAGGGTGGATATTAATGGGTGTCTAAAACACTTCAGATTTCATTTCAAAATTCTGATAAAAAATACAAGTACAAGTTATGTGGCTACAAATTATTGGTATTGTCGGCTGCTTTTGCACTGCTACTCCTAATGCTCGTAACCTTACAATGTTATATAAAAGGCCATATATTTGGAACGAGGTGGCGACTTGTCCATTTATAGCAAACTCTATGAAAAGAACCAAAACTAAAAAATCAGACTTTCGAATTGCTATGAAGACAATCGAACTTACCTGATTTTTTTATCCATCAGTAACAATCATAGCCATGTTTGGCTAATGTGAACTGTGATTTTTTACCCCAATCAGTACACAGTATGATTAACTATGGGGATGAAGGACTAACTATAGTTACGAACGGAATTCAACTAGTTATTGAAGTGATATTAAGAATGTATTTAGCCATTAGAATTGCTCTATGTTTTCCCTACGCTTGATATTTTACAACCGCGTCCCATATATTTCTAGTTCCCTCATCGAAACAACACGCCAACTTTAGTTCTATATCAGTGGGGGGGGGGTTTGTAAATTGTTGATTCAGAAGTTATGTTTTGAGGGCCAGAACCAGACGTGTTTTATTGACACGGTCTCGTAATCTTGACATCAATGCAAAATAATAAATAACCTTTTGTCCTGAACCAAATTAACTTCAGGCTGTCATACAACACCACAAGAGTCGTTGCTGTGTAAGATGGATGACTATATCCCTGTTAATTGGAATAATCCTCACAATGACGATTAAGTTGATAGGCATATATGAAAGTCCATATTAAATATAAATTTTCACGTAAAACGGGCCATATTCATTGACACACCACCGAGATACATTATTAGTACTGTAACGCGCTTTAAATTCAATTCGAATTGAGTCACACACTTCGCGCCCATTACAAAAAAATGTCATTTGGCATAATTATATCAGTCAACAAGTAACAAATAAACTCTCTATCAGCCTTTGACAACGGACGCGTAATCATGGATTTGATTTTGGTCCGCTTGGTATGGACGAATAACCGATATTAATTTAAAGGGCCGGTAAATTCTCAGATAAATATTTATCTGAAGGTAAGAAACGCTTGAATGTGTTATGTCAAGGAATCATGAGAAATAAATTTTGATGTTCAATGTATTATTATGGCAAAAATCGTTCTTGTTTGCCTTAACTTTTACATATATTGACAATAAATACTATAATCAAACGGCTGGTATTAACACTTAAGTGACGGCAAGGGGGGGGGGGGTTCCTATGGACCCCCAAAATTTTTTTTTTTGCGCTGGCCGCTTTAACTCTGTGGGATTTTTTTTTGGCCGAATTTTTGCCATTTTTGACTTTTAAATGCGCTTCCTTTTCATACCAAAAAATTAAAATCGGCCAAGCCCTTAATGAATTAATTAGTAGGTCCCATGGAACCCCCCCCCGCCCCCAATTTTTTTAATTTTTTTAAGTTTTTATAATATTTTTAATTATCAAAGAACCAAGCTATTTTTTTTTTGCTGATATATGTTCACACATACAATGTAAGTAACAATAATTCGTAACATAAAATAAGTAACCCTTTATGTGCTGAAAACAAACGATTTCGTCGTGGACGTTGCTAAACCGTTACTGTACACACTCCTATGGGAAATGACGTGTATTTTTTTGCAACCCCGTTAAAAATGCAGGACCAAAACCTGCAAGGTTTTGTGTTACATAGATGTAATTTGGGTCTTCTAGAATAATTATCAACATAAATAAGTTTCCAAAAGTTTGGATGTAAGCGCAAGGTTCATTTGAAATTTCCGTCTTTTGTCCAATTTTCGCCTGTTTTTGCCCCTAATTTGGAGCCCGAATAACAAATTTTCCATTTTTTTATTGCTGATTTGGGGTTGTCTTATGATCCTTCACATGTTGTATAAATTTCGTGCAAAATTCCTTTGGGAAAGTGGCTTCCTTAGTGTGGGGGTCCCATGGACCCCCCCCCCCCCCCCCTCTTGGGCACCAACGGGAGTTGAACCCTCTTGTCCATAAGTTTTAAGCAAATTAAATACAGGGATTTTTCATTCCCTGTATAGTTACCCGGTTTACTCAGTTTGATGTGAATAATTTTATGGGAGTACAGGCGGTGACAAGACCATATTTTGTATTAGTTTAGCTATAAGATGGTGATTAGTATTATTACATGAGATTATATAACATTACAATCACTTCCTTGCGTAACCAATGAAATAGGCATATTTTGTTGCTCCATCCATATAACACCCACATACGTAGCCCGGAAGGAACAATTACTCACCTCTAGCTAAACATTCTCTATCTACCTTATTGCTGTTTTTTGTTTCTTATATACGCTGCACCTTAAATTCCACCGTACCCACACAAAAGACCATCATTTCAAGTTTTTTGGCTTTCTCAAATTTGCATTGACCATATGCATAGAATGAGACGTGTTCCACCATGAGAGAGAGAGAGAGAGAGAGATAGAAGAGAGGACGTCCCACTATGACGTCATAAGTTGGAAATTATGAAAATACTTCATATAGGGGGGAAATTGCATTTTACTGATTTTTTCAAAAAAAAAAAAAAACATTTTGATAGCCTTAAATTCCTCTGCGTATATAAAAACTAGGCTAGCATGTCCGCACACGAAGAGAAAAAAAACCATGAAAATCGGAACATTGAATTTTTCCCTATTTCACACTGCGTGCCTATGGTAATTGACATCTTTTTGCTGACATTGCGACCTTTATGACGATCCTTCTGACGTAATTGCTAGTCATGTTGGTACTCATTCAATGTCAATGGAAGAAACATAGACCATATAGCTATCAAGTGGATCAAGTGGTACCAAAATTATAGGTCATGCGCCGCATAACCGAAACCCTTCACGCCCCCGGGGATTTTTGGAGACCACTATTTTGGGAAACCTTATACATATAGCTATCAAAATCAGGTTGTCTGCAAAAATCCCCATCCTGGGTTTAAGAGTGAGGGGGCTTTTTTCAAAATGACGGCCCTATTCAATTAATGCCCTTTTTGCATATATCTTGATTTTGATCCAAATTCATGCACTATGAGACTACTTAGTCGCACCAAAACACATACCATAGGAATGTTGACACACCTTTTGCATCTTACCTGCCTCTAGAGGGCGGCAATATTCAAAAATGGCCACCAAAACAATGGAACACCGTGTATTTACACAATTAAGCCTCTTTAAAGGGAAAATGCCGGTGTCACCTACTTATATACATATGCATGCCCTGGGATTAGTTTGGTAAAGGAAACACTTAAAATGAAGTAGTTAGCCTTTTAAGGTTATATAGAGGGCGCTTTATGTAAAAATGGTCTATGACTTACTAACACTAGACCAAAACCACAGCCTCCTTAATCACTGATCACCTTGAATCCGCATAAACCATTTTTCTTGAGTCTTGATGGGTGACGGATGGTTACTAAGTGAGCCCCAGGCTTCTTACTATGCCTGCTTGCGAGACTTCAATGAAAGTAAGGAGTGTACGCGTAGCGACGCAAACCAAAACGCGTCCACATATAAATTGTTGTTCAGAAAATTAACTAACGTACTCAACACAAAAGGTGCTTGGGTGTGGTCTATGTGGGATTGCAGGGGTGGAATGCCCCGGGGGAGCTTGCTCATGCCTCTCCTGTTAGGCATCTGTGCCAGCGACCGGCCTGAGAGTGCGGGAGACTGTCGTTTGTTTGAAAAGACAATCTTGGAATGGGCGCACAGGATGGCAGATGGTCAAAGGGAGACTCAAAGCGCCTTTAACCCATCAGCGCGCAAGTACATCCGGGGCACAGGTGATGCTTTCAGTCTGCGCGGCCGTACCCGGCGTCACTGGAGCACCGTGATAGTGGCATGTTTACTAGGAGTCACCTTGGAATCACTCACTTATAAGACCCACATCGAAGCAGTGGCGTAGCTCGGGAGGGCGGCATGGGGAGGGGGCACATGCCCGAACCCTGGACCCCGCCAGGGGCAGTATAACTTCATCTGCTTCATGAGTGTGAGATAACCGAGAGCTCTCTGAATGGGCTGAAACATGCTGAAAACCCAAGATTCTTCTGGGGGCTCCGCTCTTGGACCCTCCGCAACGTTCAGCATAGTCCATATAGTTCAAGATAAGGACATAATCCCTCTTGAAAGCACTCAAACACATGTAAACGAAAGGCTTCCGGTCTCTGCCCCTGAACCCCCACAAGGGGCTTTCCCCATACCCTGTATGCCCCGCATGCCCTGAGATCGACGGCGCTTGCCCTGTGTGCTCATGGGGCCCGTATGCTTGCCTGTATGGGACGGGTCAGCCCAGAGCCTTGACCGTCGTTGGTGCCTCCTGCCGGCTTGTCGAGGGGTGTGGGCCTGCTGCGTGCACACTTTGCCACAAGAACTGCTGTGTGTTTGAAGAGGCAGGACGCGACATCCATGCAGGAGCGTAGCATGCATGAGCATAGCGGCCAAGTATCTGGTATGGAACACCCTGTGTTTGGACAGAGCCGGCTGCTGACCTACTTAGGAAGAGTAGTTTCTTAGCAAGTCTTTCCTTTGAAAATAGTCTCTAAGTAGTTTGGGGGAGTTGGCTTGTGCAAAGAAAGACTTGCTGTCAACCAAGTGGTATTCTATTGGTATTGAGCCTAAGTGAGCGTCTTCCGCTGAGGCTGGGTTTCGTTGGCGAGTGGCGGTCTGTCTCCAGCTGCTTGAGATCCAGAATCGGCGGATCAAAGGTTTCCTTGCAAAGTGGTATAACCTGGAAGCAGAATCAGGACACTGGAGCATCCTCTTGGTCTGGCCAATGTTAGTGCAACAATGCAAGGACAAGGACCTCGCAGAATTCATGCAGCAGACAGACATTGTACCCACCACTGGCTAGATCACATTTGAGAAACCACTGTGTTTGGATATAATAAGAATTTCCAATTTTATAATCATTGGTAGTGTTCAATTGGCGATCTTTTAAGCAATGCTGTTTCCTTGGCATACGAGCTTAAATGCGCTCCTTTGATTCAGAAATTGATCTTCTCTCCTCCTTTCTTCTTGAGTCTATCTTAATTGCATTCTTCTGTATCGACTTATTCTTTCCTCTAATACTTAGTCAGACAATCTCTTGTGGCATCAAATCTCCTGATGGCCACTTGAATCTAGTGCGCCATAATTTAACTTCCAACCATGATCTATGGTGAGGATTTCTGGCTCTGCCAAATCTGCCTGGTACAAAATCAGGGCTTGATAATTGATTTCTGGAGGTGCATCCTTAACAAATCTCTTATACGAGTACTCTTTGACAATCAGTGGTCTTCCACGGTTAGGAAGGCATCGAAACTTATACTTGTCACGTTTTGACTTAGCCCTCGTCTACATGAGGCCATTTTTGTAACAAACTCCCGACCCCCCCGGATTGTCGTTACTGAACATCCGATTCATGTAAATTGGTAACACAGGGATGCGTAGGTTTTTCTTTCCATTGGTATCAAAATAAGTGCAACAATCCCCATTATGACGTACTATGACGTATTATGTTGATTTTTTGAAAGCATGAAAATACCTGTACTGATATAGGGTGGAAAATTGATATTTCGCAAGGCGAAGGAAGAAAAACAATTCCAAAAAGTGAGTATGAGCCAAAGAAAAAGAAAGACAGAAGGGGAGAGAAAAAGAGGTAGAGTTAAGATTAAAACCGGAGAGCAAAAAAAGCATGAAAATTGGATGTATTCCACTATTTTGGCGAAAATTGAATTTTCCCCTAGGTGTGTCTCTGGAAATTGACAAATTTTGCTAATATGCGCGTTATGACGTCATTGTGACGTATGCTATGCATGTTGGTACTCATTTTGGGTATCAAAGGAAAGAAGGGGACCATAGCTATTCTATTGGTACCAAAAATCAAGTGCCTGTGAGGTTTCTGTGTTGGTTAGGCATGTTGGTACTCTCTCCCGAAGGGGGGTTTGGTTGATTGTGAGCAGCCATTTGAAAAAGAGCCCTCACCGTTTAACCAAGGGTGGGGATTTTTGCAAGAAACAAACCTGATTTCAGTGCTTATGGTATAAGCTTCACAAAAAGGTGTTCCAAAAATCCACGGGGGGTGCAGGGGGGGTCATGGGAGCCCGAGTTATTAAGGGTGTGATATTCCGGCGTCGTACTAGGATGTAGTACTTCTTTCCCATCACTTTGGTCACGCTGTACCTCACCTATACCCCGATGGGTGTTCTCTCTACATGAAAAGAATCGCAATGTCAATGGACAATACATTAACTCATTTGGCCCCGGAAGGCGTCTAGTAGGATAAATAGAAGAGGGGGGTAACCACCTCATCGTTAGATGAGGGGTTTTATTGTATATACACAGCGTTTAGCGCTACCGATGTTTACGAGGCAGCAAGATCGCAAAATAACAACTATATCCCAGTATCCAGTATTTCATAATTACTTTGGCCTTATAGTGATATCATATTAGGAAATCTGTATTATTTGACACAAACCCATAGAAGAATACTCTAACTATCCTACGATACCAAATTTCTGAGTATTCGATGTTTAATAACTTTCAGAGGGTCGATAACCGCTTTTGAGTAGTGTCTTTACAAATAATGGCTCCGAAAGACGAAAGCTAAAGACAGTCTACAGGAGTTGATGAAGGACGATGGTTGAGGGATGAAGCAAATGTGAACAAAAAGAAAGCGCAAGCTTACTTTGGCTTACTATATACTAAGATATTGAAAAAAATGAAGCAATTTGGAGTATCCCATCTGCATTACGCGTATAACCCCCAATTTGTCACTAAATGGGCTAAAGAATTGAATACGCTTGTGCTAACATAGTTAGTAAACCCAAACATTACCCTTGAATTTAGAATTACTTTGAATTGTTTATCTATAACTTCCTGCCTTGTATACTGTTCAAAACTTCTTGTTCTAAGAGTGTTTGCTGACAAACAATGCGTATTATTATTCTAAAAGAACTCACTCCACGTGATTCGGGAGATGCATTTTCTAAGCTTTCCGCATAAAAAGGGGTAGGCATGAACACTCAAGTGTCAAACTTTGATAAACATTAAGGTGATTCTTAGGTACTGAATTTTGGACATTTTTATATATGTGGAAATATATTTTCGGCCAAATCAGAGTTGTAGAGGCTGAAAAAAAACAGCTTGCCCAAACATCCTGGGTTAAAGAGTGAATAGGCGCTTTTTTTTCAAACTGACGCCAATAATTCATTAAGCCCTTTTTTTGACATAGATCTTGATTTTTGATCCAGACGTCCATGCACTTTACTACTTAGTCGCACCAAAACACAACCAAGGAATTGTTGAACACCTTTTGGCATGTTAACACTGCCTCTAGAGGGCGTCAGATTTCAAAATGGCCCCAAAACAATGAAACACACCGTGTATTTACACACTTAATATGCCATCTTAAAGGCAAAATGCCGGTGTCACCTAGTTATATACATTGTCATGCACCGTGGATTAGTTTGAGGTAAAGTAAACACTTAAAAATGAATTAGTTATCCTTTTAAGTGTATATATAAGGGCGCTTTATGTCAAAATGGTCTATGACTTACTAATACACTAGACCACAACGCCAGCCTCCTTAAGCACACTGATCACCTTGATCCGCATACCTATGTTTTCTGAGTCTTGATGTGTTGACAGATGGTTACTTAGTGAGCAACAAGCTTTTTACTACGCCTGCTTGCGAGAGCTTCATTGAGGTAAGGAGTGTACGCGTATCGACGCAACCAACGCGTCCACTATAAATTGTTGTTTCAGAAATTACTCACGTACTTCACTACAAAGGTGCTTGGTATGTGGTCTATGTTGGATCAGGGGTTGGAATGCCCCTGGGGACGCGTGCTCATGCTCTCCTTTTCGGCATCTGTGCCGGTGACCGGTCTGAGAGTGCGGGAGCCTTTCCGTTTTGTCTGGAAAGACATCTTGGAATTGGCGCACAGGATGCAGATGTCAAAGGGAGACTCAAAGCGCCTTTAACCATCACGCTCAATTCCAGATCCGGGGGCACAGGTGTATGCTTTCCGTCTGCGCGGGCCGTACCAGGCGTCACTGGACCACCGTGATAGTCATGTTTACTTATGAGTCACCTGGCCTTCAACCTCAGCTTATAAGACCCCACATCGGAAGCGTGGCGTAGCTAGGTAGGGGCAAAAAAACATGGGGAGTGGGCACAATCCCGAACCCTGGACCCCCGCCCGGGCAGTATACTTCATCTGCTTCATTATTGTGGGAGATAACCGAGAGCTCTCTGAATGGGCTGAAACATGCTAAAACCCAAATCTTCTGGGGGCTCCGCTCTTGGACCCCCGCAACGTTCAGCATAGTTCATGATGCTTCAGATAATGACATACCCTCTCTGAAAGCACTCCTACATGTTAAAAAGCAAGAGCTTCCTCCGGGTCCCCTCGTGCCCTGAACCCCCACAAGGTGCTTTTCCCCAGTACCCTGTATGCCCGCATGCCCTGAATCGGACGGCGCTTGCCCCTGTTCTGCTCATGTTGTGGAGTCATGCTTGCCCTAAGTTGGGACGTGGTCATGCACAACAGACTGTCAATCTGGAGTGGGACCAAACATTCTAAAAGAAATTCGGACATGCGCAAAATCATAAGGCCAAAATAAAAGGGAAGAAAAGCGAAAATACGGCAAAGATGGTACGTCGTCCGGGCAGGTAGGGGTCCTGATCGCATGAATTAGCGTGCTCACACCATGCATGGCCAGTCTCCGTATCACACTACTAAATATCAACATGGGCAGCGAAACGATGTAGCATGCAAGATCATAGCTGCCAAGTATCGGTATGAGCACCCTGTGTTTTGGACAGCGGCCGGCTGCTGACCGCCTTAGTAGTGTAGTTTCTTAGCAAGTCTTGTCCTTTTGAAATAGTTCTAAGGTATGTTTGGGGGGAGTTTGGCTTGTGGAAAGAAAGACTGTGCCTGTCCACCAAGTGTTTCTATTGTATTGAGACTAGTGAGCGTCTTCCTCCGCCTGAGCTGTTTTCCCGTGGGCTGAGTGGCGGTGTCTCAGCTGATTGAGATCGCAGAATCGGCGGATCAAAGTTTTCCTTGCAGAAGTGATCTACTGAAGCAGATCAGGACACTGGAGCATCTCTTTGTCTGCCCATTGTTTGAGCAACAATGCACATACAGTGACCTTGCAGAATTCAGCCAGACATTGTACCCACCTCTGGCTAGATCACATTTGAGAACCACTGTGTTTTTGGATATAAATAAGAAGAATTTCCAATTTTAAAATCACTTGGATGTTCAATTGGCGATCTTTTAAGCAATGCTGTTTCCTGGCATACGAGCTTAAAATGCAGCTCCTTTGAATCAGAAATTGATCTTCTCTTTCCTCCTTCTCTTCTTGAGTCATATCTTAATTGCCTTCTTCTGTATCGGATTAGTTCTTCCTCTACTATTTGTCAGACAACTCTTGGGGCATCAACTGCCTGATGCCACTTGTATCTAGTGCACCATTATTTAACTTCCAGCCATGATCATCTGGTGGTGGAATTTCTGGCTCTGCCTGGTACCAAATCAGGGCTTGATAATTGGATTTCTGGATGTGCCTCCTTAACAAATCTCTTATACGATTTTTTATAATTATGTATTTAACTAAGTATATTTACATTTATCTTTTTCCCCCTTCCCCCACTGGTCCCATCTTTCCCTATATATCCCCCCCTTTGTTTAATATCAATAGTAACTGTGTGAACGATTGGTGTCTAAATTGAACACTTCTACGTACATTGGTACTCTGGCAAACATCGTGTCATCTTCCAGGCTTAGGAATGCATCGATATACTTGTCACTTTTTTGACCTTAGCCCTCGTCCCTTAGCCATTTTTGTAAGAACTCCTACCCCCCCCCGTGATTTTCGTTCACTGAACATCCGATTCCTTTAAATTTGGTACACAGGATACGTGAGTTTCTTCTTCTTCTTCCTTTCCATTGTTATCAAAATAAGTGCCACAATCCCCATTATGTCACTATGACGTCATATTTGAGGAAAGCATGAAAATCCATTTACTGTATATAGGGTGGAAAATTGATATTTCCGCAATTTTAATGACTCAAAAACCAGTATTATAGCACTAAAATGCTCTCAGTTTTATAAAACTAGTCTTTTTCCCTCAAGTAGAGTCCAAAAACCGCATGAACATTGGATATTCCTAACATTTTGGCGAAAAATTGATTTTCCCGATGTGTGGTCTATGGAAATTGACAAATTTTGCTAGATGGACTTTATACGTCATTGTGACGTCCATGCCTACTAGTCATGTTGGTACTCATGTTGGTATCAATGGAAGAGGAGGACCATAGCCATCTTTTTGGTACCAAAAATAACGTGCCTGTGATGTTTTCTGTGTTTGTGTTAGGCGGTTGGTACTTCTCCCCGAAGGGGGTTTGGTTGCTTTTGGCAGCCATTTTGAAAAGCGCCCTCACCGTTTAACCCAGAGGTGGGGATTTTGCAGACACCCTGATTTCATTGCTTATGGTATAAGCTTCACACAAATGGTTGTCTCCAAAAATCCCCGGGGGTTGGCCGGGGGTCCATGGTAGCCCGTGTCTTTTAAGTGTTTTGTGATATTCCTGCGTCGTACAAAGAGAATGTTAGTACTTCTTTCCCATCACTTTGGGATCACGCTGTACCTCACCTATACCCCGATGGGTGTTTCCTCTACTGAAAAAATCGCATTGTCAATTGACAATTACCTAACTCATTTGCACCGGCACAGGCGTTTCTAGTAGGATAAAATAAAGAGGGTGGTAACCAACCTCATCGTTAGATGAGGGTTAATTTTATATACACACGTTTTAGCGCCATACGATGTTTACGAGGCAGCAAGATCGCAAAATAACCACTATCCATCCAGTATCCAGTATTTTCAATAATTACTTGGGCCTATAGTGATATCTTTAGGATATCTGATTTACTTTGACACAAATAGAAAGAAATACTCTAAGCTATCCTACGATACCAACTTTCTTGAGTATCGATGGTTTAATAACCTTTCGAGGGTCGATAACGCTTTTGAGTAGTGTCCTTTACAAATAATGCTTCAGAGACGAAGCTAAAGACATTTACAGGATTTGATGAGGACGATGGTTGAGGATGAAGCCAATGGGAACAAAAGAAACGCAAGCTTACTTCTGGCGTAACTATATACTAAGATATTGAAAAAAATGCATCATTTGGTTAATCCTCTGCATTTCCCTCGTATAACCCCCCAATTTGTCACTAAATTGAGCTAAAGAATTGAGTACCGCATTTTGCTACATATTTAGTAACCCAAAACTTCCCCTTGGACTTTAGAAGTTACTTTGACTTGTTTTATCTATAATTCCCGCTTTTATCCTGTTCAAAACTTCTTGTTCTAAGATGGGGTTTGCTGACAAACAACTGCGTAGATTATTCTACCAAACTCACTCCACTTGATTCGGGAAGATGCATTTCTAGCTTTCCGCATAAAGGGGTTAGCAATGAACACTCAAGTGTCAAACTTTGATTACACATTAAAAGGTTATTCTTAGGTACTGATTTTGGACATTTTTTATACTATGTTAAATATATTTTCGGCCAAAATCAGAGTTTGGTAGAGCTTAAAAAAATACAGCTTGCCCAACATAATTATGCTGAGACGCTACAACTGTTTGGGTTTTTAGCAATTTTGAGTACAGAACTGAAGCTGAGCCTTGAACAAATTGTTTAATTTATTGGTAATAAATAACCTTCCTCCAAATGTATTTTCATTTGATACCAACGCGTTTTTCTTAGCCTAATCAGATTCGCCCCAAGATTGATACTTCTTTTTTTCTGGTCACAGTTCCATCTATAGTCGGAGTCTTCGTAAAGCTAAAGAGTAAGACAGCGCATCTCTTTCTTTTTCAAGAACTAAAGCTCATTAAAGCCTACATAATCCTGCGTTTAACATTGACTATGAGTATACTTTATGGTCCCTGAAAGATCAAATGTTATGTGTTAAGTGATTTAAAACACTTTACTTACAATGTTTTGCCCGCCTTTTAACCATGTGTTTCGTTTTGATTCCTAATGAGAAAAAGATAATATTATAAATTAAATGTTTTTTAAAAATGGATATTTAGTATTGGTTATTTTAATATGTTAAATTTATAGAAATATTACACAAATAACACACTTGATGCTTTATTTGTTTTCTTATTTCGATGTCGTATTGAGGAGTGTTACCTTATTTATATTTGATAAACTAACCAAGATGGACTTTTTTTTAATTTCCATATTCACCTATAAAATACCAGGGACATTTAACCGTAGGACTTTTGAGGGGGGGGGGTGTTTGAAATTTCAATATCGCAAGCTAAATAAAACGTTTTCTTCACGATTTCTATAGAGTCCACCGTGGTCCTTTACGCAAGTGTATTCCAAAGGATAAAAGAGTATTTAGTCCATTCCAAAAGGAATAAAAAATGTATTTAGTCTAAGAATTGAGTAACATACTTCACTCATGTTTTGATTAATTCATAAGTTTAAATTTAACTAAGTTTTCACACGTTTATTTACCCAGAGGCCCAAAAGGATAGAATTTCAAGTAGTTAATATTGCTGGTTCGTTAATAAACGGGGGGGGGGGGGGTGGTATAGCAAGTCTATGTATGGCAATGATCGAATTGACAAAATATTGTGACAGCTAATGCAACATTAGGTGACGTAACAGTAATAATTTGAGAGGCATGCCAAACCGAGTTTAAATACGATAGCGTGACGCATTCTGCTAAAAATTGATTAGGGTTGATTTTTTTCGTGTTCTTAAAAAGGCCACTGTCGTCGTCGTGTGAACTTTATACTTATATACAAACAACAAACATGCAATTAGTCCTTTACAACATGTATAAAATTTATATATATACATACCGATTTGTTGTAAAATGTGATTTTGAGATGATTACAGTGTTTCTTTTTGCCCTTGACATGATACCTTTTTAAATGGTTTATCTACAAGTCAGACAAATCTGTAAAGAGTGTTACCATCCATTTGGGAAGCTTTATTAAACTATATTATTTTTCACACACCCATCTTCATGGAATGTAAATTCCTTCTAATTTATTTATTTATTTCTGTATCGAAAACAGGTTTAACTTGCTTGACAATATTAAATACCATCTACATAGAAACCGATATAACTACCAACGTTTCATTTATTAAACAATGTTTGTGCCCAGGCAAAATTACCATTATTGTACAGAAAAAACAACAATATACATGTTATCCGTACATCAAGCATAAATTAACTCAGTATATAAGTATTAACATTGCACACATATTTTTAAGAATATAAGTAAAGTACACAACTATGCAGCTCGTCAAGCGAAAAAAACAAACAAACAAATTCTAGAGGGATAAAACCTTTCGGAATGCATTTAAATATTTCCTAATTGTTAAGCAACCTGATGTAGTAGGGGGCCTCTTTTGGTACCGAGAGAGATCTTAACGCACAGCTGTGGGGTATTTTGTTAGCACTGCGTAGATTGCGGCCACGAATTTCAGCAGGATGTGACGGTGTCTGCCAGATTGGAGGACCTGCTGACCAAATTACAGAATCCTTCACTGAGAAAAGCGAGTGAGATTCAAGAACGTGAGAGCACATTGATAGTGTTGATATTCTTTTTGTATCCTTTCCAGTTGGAAACACTTTTTTGTGAGACTTGCATGTCAAAGAGCGCCCGCATATTCGAGCAAAGGACGGATATAGATCTATGGTCATCATGCCTTCAATAGGAGCTCCAAATCCTCTGAGTGAATAACAGAAACAGCCGTTTGCTAGCCTTAGAAATCTATGTTTTTACCTGCACATCCCAACCTAAATTATTTTGGGTGACCAGACCAAGCATGTTTTCATGAAGTTCACATGTAGGATATGGCATTTTGAAGGCTTTGGAAGCGAGTTATTTTCTTTGCACACTCATCAAGGGATTGTTTTCGCGGTGGAAATTCTAATTTAATAGTGATAATAGTGACCAAAAGTGAGATCATCAATAAACTTCCATCGGGTATCTATAGTGACAGCAGCATCATTGATCACTACACTGACAATACCAGAACCCAATTTCGACCTTGAGGGACACTGCAGGTGATGGTTATGGCACGCTCCACGTATCAAAATCATGGCGAGTTTCATGCGCTGTATATCGAGTTTACCCCGCTATATGTCGAGTTTACAGCGCTGCCTATCTATGTGCCGATTTTCATAAATCATGTCCAGAATAAATCATGCCGAGTTTTAAAAAACTGGTCATGATTTTTTTCAACATGTGCAAACTGGACATGATTTTTTTCTCAACATGGGCAAACTCGATATGATTTTTTTCTCAACATGAGCAAACTCGACATGATTTTTTTCTCAACATGATGAGCAAACTCGACATGATTTTTTTTACACATACACCAAAAAATCATGTCGAGTTTTCCTCATGTTGAGAAAAAATCATGTCGAGATTTTGAAACTGGACATGATTTATGTCAAACTCACCATATAGAGAGCAAAACTCGATGTATAGAGGGCAAACTCGACACATAACGCTGCACACTCGACATATGGCGAGGAAAACTCGATACACAGCGCGTGAAACTCGACATGCGCGGGAAAACTCGCCATGATTTGATACGTGGAGCGTAAAACTGAACATGATTTATGTCAAACTCACCATATAGAGAGCACAACTCGATGTATAGAGGGCAAACTGGACAGATAGCGCTGTAAACTCGACATATAGCGCTCCACACTCGACATATGGCGAGGAAAACTCGATACACAGCGCGTGAAACTCGATATGCGCGGGAAAACTCGCCATGATTTGATACGTGGAGCGTGCCATAGATGGTCTTTCCCTAAATCTGATGAACCTTTTCTGAGGGCAAACAAGCTTAACCCTATTGAATGCAATGGACGTTGACCTTTTGTGCCCCCTACATCGGAAACTAAGCATTGAAGACAGTCAAAACAATTATTTATTTTAGTCCTATTAGCTCCACCAACAATTTACACAATTTTTTTATCCAAATCGGAGCAACTTTAATATTTGACTACTGTACAACTGAAATTGACCCTTTTATTGATTTTTGCTGTTTTAGCCTAACTCTGAAACCTTAGGCTGTAGATATTACAAACTATACTTTTTCTGAATCCTAATGGTTAGAACATAACGTGGTTGATAACTTTTGCACATGATTGGATCAATTTAAAAATTTGTCCCCTGTACAATCGTTGTCTTGGCCCCTCTCCTTAAGGCACCATTTGCAGCAATTAAGAATCACTCAAACCTTTTGTACTCGAGATGTTGCAAATGTCTGCTAGCTCCCGAGTTATTATATCGTCAGTTTTTTAAATTTTTGTATCAACACATCCCTACAAATGAAACCATACCCTCGACAATATGCATGAAAGGACACGAAAAAAAATGTCAGACCATAACTGCTAGATTTTCATTGAGACACGGTGTATCTGGGTTATGATTTTTATTTCAAATAGCGATTTTATGGTAATGCTTCCTATTATAAAACACGGAAAAACTAAATATGTTTAACGATTGGAAAATAGCGTGAATTAACAATGTAAAACATTTGACAGTATTGAATATATTGACGGTCTAAACGTTAACGGTTAATAGTCAAACGTATATGTAAGTGGTTTCATTGTTTTATATATATTAATTCCGTCTTGTTGAGTTTAATTATTAATGGTAATTCTGGTTTGTTGAATTTTAATGATTTAAAGCTTTAAATGTTGAATCATATTTAATACTCCTAATCACAGAGCGCATCGATTAACGATGTAGCCAATTATTTGCACGTGTCAGATTTATAGCGAGATTGATGCATTTGCTAACAACACGTCATGCTTTACGAAACAGTGTACATCAAGCGGAACTGAGTGCTAGATACTAGATACTCCAACGTTTCTAGCACACTTACACACTAATACCGCGATTTTGAGATTTGAATGTGATCTTTTATGAATGGCCGACAAGTGTTTTATGCTGTGGATGTAAGGGTACTCGTGTAATATTTCGTTTTGAATGTATATTTCGTCGTTATTGGTGCTTTCCCAGGCGCTGAAGCCCAAAATTTGACATGTTACAAACGCAGACATGTTGCAGTTACCAAAACCGAAACAATGTAGATGCAGTCCAAAATGACTTGCTTTTGTGTTTAAGTGGAATTTGATGTAAAACAAAGCCAACGATCAGTTAATTAAAATTTATTATGAAGTACAATGTAACATGTAATTAAACCTTAGACCTAAAGGTGAATAAGCATCGCTCAATTATCATCACGTCTCGATAACGTAGGCGGATAGAACGATCCAGAGGCCGCGGTTGAGATTTCCTTTTTCGGCTATCTCAATGGAAAGATTAATTATTGCTCACGCAGCCACCTTTAGTACTAAGACGTTTCTCAATAATCCCATGTATAACGTAGCGGTAGTTTGGCTGCGTGGCACACGCATCTGGAAACTACGGAAAGTGATTACCTTCCGAACCCCCAAACCTCTACGAAGCCTGCTACAGTGTAAATGTAAAGTTATCAATGTGTAGAGGTGGTTCAATTAACTCATTAAGTTAACCTCTTTGTTCAAAGAAAACTGCTGGTTTTGTTAATATGACTAAGTGAGCACAAATCGAAACATAATTACGAGGTTTAAATTTACAAGTGTAGGTGCATGCGGGTACGAGTGTATGATTAGCAGAAGGATGTGAAATTATATGGAAGACTTAACGAAAGTTTTTAACGTTTTTGCGTACCGAGGGAAAGTTTACCTGGGGTAGTAACTCCCCGGGGTAACTCCTCCCCTTTGGTAATACGAGGGTTAATTACACTATGCCCCCCCCCAATGATAAATTTGGTGTATTTGTACATAGGTATGTTAAAACTACAAAACTTGGATAATTCTTTTTCACGACGCACATAGACAGTAGATTTCAATAAGTCAGTACATAATTAAAAACCAACAAAAACAAAAATTAAAATTGGAAATACATGACCCATCCCTCAATTAGTATAAAAGGCCGAATTTCATCACCGATTGCTTTAAATCTTGATAGACCTATTATCGATTTTGAATAATCACTTATCACGAAGTAGCAATCTTTGTCCCAGCGAATCTATTCGTTCACATTTATCTATGGGGCTTTGAGATATTTGGACAACGCAAATGCTATCGAATACGTCTTCCATTGTTTGTGAAACCTGATTTTTTTTTTATACAATGGGCCGTTTCATTCGAATATTTCGACTGCGGCTATTTTGGATAGGGAGATGCATGTATTTCACTTTTGTTTTTGGGTACAAGTTAAGAGTACATAAATGCACCAAATCAACTATTAACGAACTCAATTTGACCAAAAAAAATCAGAATCGATACTATGTCGTGACCACGACGATATCATCGTATTTGGAAAGACACGCCAGTATTTTGTATTCGTTATCGTTCTCTGGTTAGAGCGAGTGAAAACAGCAACAATTATATGCCAAATGCTATCACTCTGCCTCAAATATAAATAAGATAAAATGACCCACGGATGAGATTGTTCCGCTATGAACTAGTGTATAGTAGGATCACTGTGAGGATTCGTAACGTTGACGGGTGCACTAGAGGTCAGTGGACGAGCGCACGGGTGGCACTCTAGAGTAAAAGCAACAACAACACTGGACGTCAATTTTCGATATAAATAACTGGGTTGAAAAAGTCTGAAATAGATAACTGTTACTCGAAATTAATATTTAAGCACATAAGGGATCAATAAAATATTAAAATAATTATAAGTCATGGTGTTTATGATAATTCTTTTTTCTAACAAACGAATACGCGGAGTTTACACTAACCGTACGGTATAGTACACCAAACAAGTTTATACAAAACTAGGGGTATTTCGTAACCCCTGCTTTTGCATGCTATACCGGTGTCATACGCGCTGCAAGCATGTGCTGACAGTGTAACGACAGCACGTGTGAAGTGTAATTGATGCAAAATTTGATATTTTTCGCTGCTTCAGAGAAGGAGAAATTTATTGTTTTTTCATTTAATAAACTGTTTCAACTGGTGTTTTTTTCAAAATGGTTCGTTTATATTTGTTTACAAAAGTTTTTGGTACCATTGCACGTCAAAATTTTGTTTTAAATTGAATATTACAGTGTTTGTCGAATTGTACTCTATATCGTTGAGTATACGGTGCGGTAAATACGGCCAGCCGTACTAAGGCCAATTTTATTTTCCTTCGTGTTTCGCGCACATTTTGATATTGCCACACAATTTCATTCCTAATTCCGCTTGTCATTTCCAAGAATAGTGAGTGTTTTGCCCGTGCAAGGAGTTAAATCCGAGCTACTCGTTGTGATTTTCCGTTTGGTTGGTTTTGTTACACATTTATCAATCGGAAAACAGGTAAAATAGACAAACTCAAGACTTAAAGGAGGATGGCCCGATTTAAGTATATGACATTTTCATCTTGATAGATTGGTCTTCACCCCAAAACTCCAACTGCAAAGTTTCGCGCCGATATTTCAAGCCGTTTTGATGTAAGAGCTAAAAACGTGATTCTGTATAAGCCCCATAGAGTACTGTGTAAAATTAATATTGGTCGACCAAAAAGGGGTACATTTTCACTCATAACTTCGAAACCAAACATCCTTTACCCCTAAGATTTCACAGGGTAAATGAGAAAAATAGTAGCTTTCTTCTGATACCAAAATTTTGGCCACTTCCGGTAAAATCTGAACCTCTGGGGACGAGGCTATTAGCGATCGGGCCATGGACCTTTAAAAAAAATACCGGACCCGAGATTTTCAGGATTTTGGGTCGGTCGCGGAGGGCAACACAACAATTTTTTTTGGCCTAATTTTCATCAAAATAAGGATTACCTTTTTCATAGCTTTTGGCTATGGAGGATATCATGGGGATGAAGAAACACGTTCACCACACCTTTTAATAAGAGGGGGGGGGGGTGAATAGGCCATAAAACCACCCCTCCTCATCTCCCCAAGTCTTCATTTTTTTAATTTTAGACCTATATTTTGACTCAAAGAAGGATAAAATAACTTTTGTTAGTGTTACCCCAAAGTAAAGAAGAGATTTGTGTTACCCAAACTCTAAAGAAAATGTTGACATTTCTGAACTTAAAGTATTTAAAAAATATCACATTGACTTATGATTTTCTTGCATAATGCCAGATTTATCATTTGTGTTAAGCTATTGCTGAACATTATACATTCAATATGATAACTTAAGAAACTTGCAAATTTCACTGGCGAAGGTTTTAACTTGGATGGGAGACGTAGATTGTTAACCAACTTACACCGTGGTTACTTATGAAAATGACCTGAAATGTGACTACTAATCTCAGGGTACTCAACCTGAAAATTATTGCCACCATCCCTATCCCTATCCCATTTTACTCTTGACCTTTCGCATAAATGGTCTTGACTCATTTCAATGCTCTTTAGCAAAAAATATTATCACCAAGTTTGGTTGTTATTTTTTTTAAATGAAAATACTTAAATAAAAAACAAAATACCGAAACCTTCTTGCTTTATAATAAAAGGGGAATAAATGCTATTCTTAATTGTATTGTATGCTTCATGCTGATGTCATCATATTTTTCTTTCGAAACTTTAAGATCTATGCCACTCATGGGAAAAGTAGCAAAGTCCTAATTGTTGACTAAAATAAGCACAAATGATGTTCTGGTACAATCAACCATTTGTTTGGCTTTCATTTGTTTATTAATTTGTTTTGGTTGGGTTTTTTCCCTTTGAAAGCTACAATGAAAAGCGTTTTCAGTTAAGTTTAGATGGGGCTGTGTATGAGACTTTGAAAAAGTGGACTACCCCCATGTCATTTTTTCCCCTTTTTTAACATCTCATCGCCAACAAGTGGACATTCTTGCCAAATTTTCTCGAAATTTTGGATCTTTTTATCAAACAAATCAGCAAAAAGTGCACCTTTTTGCCCTTTTTGTGGAATTACTCCTACGTAGGCCTCATAGGCCGATCTGGTCAAGTTCGATTAGGGCGAGGGATTTTAATGAAGGCATTGTTGGTAGAATTCCTTTGAAATAATGTACGTGAAGGTATTATCAGTGATCCAAATGAAATTGTAAAATATTTAAAAGCTTAAAGAGGCATTTTCTGATCATTGTACTGTCCTTTATGTTAATGAACAAATGTTTCTATCACTGGAAAGAAATTAGAGAATTGCTGTTTTCTTGCAGAAGAAACCAAATCTGCACAGACACATACGTTACTTAGGTCAAAGGTTCAGATGACATGAAAATATCAACCTTTTTAGCGTAAATCACAGTACGAGGCTTTGGATCACGACATGCCCCTTTCATATCAACTCCAGCTGTGAGCCGTTAAGCAACCTTGTAATTAGACTTAAGTTGGAATCAATCTGTTCAAGTTAAGGCCTTCTGTTGGTCTCCATTGAGATGTGCTTAATGTGCTTGATGTGCTTTTATGGTGTTATAAATATGGTGGTGTTACAGATAATTTTAGAAGCAAAATCTCCAAATGGCCTAAAAGGTGAGTTAAATCCTGTTTGTCAACCCTTGATGTGTATTTCATATATTAAAAACATATATCGCACTGGCAAACATTTTGTGAGGTGAGCCACTTCGTGCAAAGTTATGTTTAAGGACAAAATTTCTATAGCTATCTATTAACACAAATTCCTATTGGTTGAAATTTGAGAAGAGGACACTAATCTTTTCTCTGATTTGCGATGCACTATGACATAAACGAATGCATGGCACTTCCGATTCCGTGCAGGGGGAGCTGCAAGCAGAGTTGATTTAATTGAAATTTTGTCTGTTTTAATCATCAAACAAACCAAAGTATGCTAAGAAAGTGTATTCTCTCCTGTTTTGAATGATGTACTTTTGGGAAGGGGTGGAGTATTAATTGGGTGTCTTCACATGATACGTATGCAGAGTTCGTATGAAAATAGAGGATGGGTTCATAGAATTAGCATTTAAGAAACACTGCTGAAAAATGTAAGTCTTCGTTCATCTGTGTGTTAGAGTTATTTGAATCTGAACGAACAGGAGCCTCAAACACTGACTATAATATAAACTTTGTTTGAGTTTAGGTTCGATCTTACAGGGAGCGTCAAGGCACTTGTTACAATGATGTAAACAAAGAGACATGAGGACATTTCCCGAAAGAAGCGCCCTCAATTTTTTTTTTAACCCATTTTTCGAACTATATTTGGAATGCTTACCAGTGTATAAGATCACATCTGAAGTGAATAAGCCGAATACGCCGTCTTTATGTAATAAGATGATGATTTATTTTTATTCGTGCACGACAGAAAATCAAGTACGGTTTCCTATAGGGATGAGTAGGATAGCAGGCAAGTTCAAAACAAGGTCTGCAGTTTTCTTTTGTACTTGCTTGTCCCACTAAACCTCGAAACGTTCTTGGTAGGTAGTCTACAATTGACCCAGTGCAATTTGAGAGAAATTTGTATCCTCAAAATATCTCCTCCTGTCAGTTGATTTTTAGATTATTTTTTTTTAGATTTTCAATCACTGATAGTACCTATTATGGTCAATGTCTTCGGGAGGTTTTAAGCAAAATGGCCTTTGGCATGTTTATTTTCAAGATTTTTGTAATTAGAGAGGATCCAAAATTTCAAATTAAATACAACAAAATGAAAAAAAAATACATATTTTGGGGAGGAGCTTTATTGAGGCATTTTGTTGGTGGACCAAATATGCTTTGGGCGGGAAATGGCTTGATTATAAAAGTTTCTATACTTACTTCAATTAAAATGTGGTTACAATTAGCACCCAGGGTGGGGGAAAATAGCTCTCAGTTGGAAAAAAGAAGAAACATCTTGTCAAAATGGGTATTCTGAGTCTCCAAAATAAAATCATGTGTTAAGAGCAATTATTTTTCTTTCAAGATACAACAAATATTTTCCCATGCAATGATATGTATCAGAAATGCTTAAACTGACATTTTGAGTGGAACCAGAAGATTATTTATGGTTTCATAAAGCATATTCCATTAAAAACCATTAAAAAGTGATAGTTAGATTTACCCGAGCCAAGGTATAAGTCATTAAATTGACCAAATCCTGTGTATAGTTATCCACATTGTGTATATCAATTTTCAATAGAGGATTTTCACACTCTTCAAAAAACGACTGAATGCTGAGACAAAGCTACTCCTTAGAATTATCTAGCATGGCATTTCAAACACTAGAGACATATAGCTTTTCAAAAAGTATTGCTAGAATTTGTACCCTTCTTAGGTAGTGAACACCCATTTTTGGCTGGCTGGCCCAAGGTCTACATCATGGGTTTACAGCTTGCATTCACCAGCAGTGACGTGAGGTTGGATGCGAGGTTGGAGACGATCTATGAGTTCCTAGCGATTCGAGCTATGATGAACTGGCGGGGACATTCGTGGGTATTGGCCTGATACCCAGATTGACCAGCGTTATTCTTTACCAGCACTGCTGACGCTTGGTATTCCAGCGACTATAGAGCTTGGATGTGAATGGGGCTTGGAGAAGTCTTGGAAAACAGGCTGGTGGCTTCGTAAATATACTGTTTCTATTGTTTGAGATGTAAGTTGCAACGGGCAAGCAGTACCACCTGTCTGCAGATATGAATAGAGTTAGGTAATTGTAATATATAATGCATAGTATTCTGGCGCTAATTGCCATTGTTGCTGAAGGCGCCATTCAAATTAAACAACCAACCACCCAAACGAAACATCATCCGTCTGAAGATCGGGTACCCAGTTATTGCAAGTGAGGGTATGCCGTGAAACTCAAGAGTAACGATTGCTTTTCCATGTAGAGGTCTGTACTTCAAAATTTGTTTTACGATTCTCTGTAATGGGATTGAGCACTCTAAATTCCAAAGACAGTCACCAGTAAATAATACTCTTATGTTATATTACGCCCCACTACGTGTAGTGGTTGAGCACTCTCGACTATATGCGAACCAGTACAGTCCAGTTCTGGAAATGCCCTGACACCCTTGTCGTGACACCACAGCATGTATATACACACATGCTTGTAGTTTGGTTAAAACACGGCCAATTTTTTTTTTTTTTTTTTTTGTAAACTCGACATATAACGCTGCACACTCGACATATGGCGAGGAAAACTCGATACACAGCGCGTGAAACTCGACATGCGCGGGAAAACTCGCCATGATTTGATACGTGGAGCGTGCCATATATAATGCATAGTATTCTGGCGCTAATTGCCATTGTTGCTGAAGGCGCCATTCAAATTAAACAACCAACCACCCAAACGAAACATCATCCGTCTGAAGATCGGGTACCCAGTGATTGCAAGTGAGGGTATGCCGTGAAACTCAAGAGTAACGATTGCTTTTCCATGTAGAGGTCTGTACTTCAAAATTTGTTTTACGATTCTCTGTAATGGGATTGAGCACTCTAAATTCCAAAGACAGTCACCAGTAAATAATACTCTTATGTTATATTACGCCCCACTACGTGTAGTGGTTGAGCACTCTCGACTATATGCGAACCAGTACAGTCCAGTTCTGGAAATGCCCTGACACCCTTGTCGTGACACCACAGCATGTATATACACACATGCTTGTAGTTTGGTTAAAACACGGCCAAGAAACATCATCTGTCTGAAGCTCTGGTACCCAGTGATCTTAAGTGAAGGTGTGCCGTGCAACACAGAGTAACGGTTGCCTTTCGAGAGGTCTATACATTGATACAACTTTCAAAATGTATACAAATTTATGAGATTATGTGCACCCATCGATATTAATGAGCAGTTAATCAATTTGCATCAATTTACTTTTCATTTTTTCATTCATGTTATGTGTTAGGGAAATGTCCGCATACAGCCAAATTAGATGCATAAAAAGTCCAATGTGCACACAACACCAAAGTCCAAAATATCAGTATAGGATTAACACCTAAAACAACTAAACAACAGTAACAAGGACATCGAAACACCCACAATAACAATAAGGCACGAAAATCAAATCAAAAGGGGTTTAAATTTGTTGTAACGTTTGGACACGTATCTTTTCATGAAAAATATTAACATCCATCACCCCTTTAGATAATTAGTGTCCCTTGTCCACAAACGGAAGTGTCAGTAAAATATTAATTGTTAATGAATATTTTTCCTGTTTAATGATTACATATTCATGTGTTAAACAATAAACAATAATATAAAATGCAGTTAACCCTTTATATGCTGATAGCGATCACTTTACTTTTTACCATACCGTATCTCCATCACGCCAATGCCAAAACAAACAAACAAACAATAGAAAAGTTTCATGGCAGACAACGCCACTTACCAAAATATGACACATTAAAAAAGGACATCATTTGTGTTCAATATAGGTATATTGGACCTCTTAGAACACATATTAACAGATTTTTCACTCCACGTATAGATTCTGTGGAAACAAGGCCGTGTTAATTTGTGTTACCTTTGTTCCGAATTTGAAAATAATGTTTTCCCCTAATTTTTACGTTTCTCTGTGGGATTTATTGTTTGATTAATTGTTATTATCTTATGACCCTGCATGTGTGGTATAAATTTCGCACAAAAATTCCTCCGGGCAAGTGGTTTCCGTGAGTTCCATGTACCTCCCAACTTACCCACCAACGAGAGTAGGAAGACCTTGTGACGTGGCTGGCCGCTGATCACCACCTAAGTGATTCAACCCAGGGTCACAAGATACTGGAAGGTACGTTTGCCGGGATTGATTGTGACGATACCATGATGATGGTGTAAGTGGACAACAACGCTTCGACACTGCTTACGGTGATAAAGAGCAATCTTAACGTCCCTTAACTGCATCGAATTGTACTTTTGAAAATACAAATCACGCATCTAACAAGATCTAGGTGATCGTCAGATTTTCCTCTAGGGACTTTAGGGATATAAAAACTGATTATTATAAGCTTATCTAGTAGTTTAGAGAGAAAATAGCTATTGTTATGCACTAATTAAGACGTTACGGCGAAATTTCGTTTCCCCCTAACGTTTTCCCTAACCCACAGTATTACAGTTTGTTCCGTTTTAGATGACAAAGGATATGAATATTAATTTATGCAATTTAAGGGTATTATTATTATTATATTATGGGATCGTCTAAAATGGAATGAGATGGCACACTGAAGTAGTCAAAAAGAGGCATTCTGGTCACATGACCAGCCCCTCGTCAGCATACATAGCTACTTTATTTCCTGTCACAAAAACGGCTGACGGAAGGCTATTAATGAAGGAACAAAAAGAAGTGGTCCTGATATGGATCCCTGAGAAACCCCAACGTCAATATTCGCGAATTCTGAAAGATGACCATTAATTTGAGTTTGCCTGTTGGCGACCGGTTATGTATCATGACTAAAACAACTTCAGTTCAGTTTTCACCACTCCAGCATTATTCAACTCAGACAGCAGAGTCTTGTGGTGGACTGTGACGAACGCTTTCTTAAAATATTAAAATGGCGCCCGTCACCTTCCTAGCTTTCGTATTGCTAAGGATAAAATCGGACACATCAGGAACTGCTGTCTGAGTCGAATGCATTGGTCGAAAACCAGATTGTTGCTGCACAAGATGATTTCACTTTGTAAGAAGGCATAGATTTGTTCATGGACAGCCTTTTCCAATATTTTGAAACAAGAGTGAGTATCGAGATTGGTATGCAAATTTGTAATTTCATTGCAATCCTCATCCTTAAAAATTTGAAAGATTCTGGCCTTTTTCGGAGGAACTGGTACAACCCCTGTCCTAAGCAACATGTTTATAAAAAAAGTGAAAAAATCGCTTTTGAGCAATCACGTAGGGACCAATATTGATTATTGAAATTTGAGTCCGATATCGTGCATGAAAACTTACCTCTCCTGTGGCTAAGGCTTTTGATAATGAATCTAGAATAACGAGGAGTACTACTACTCCAAAACATGCCACCAACCTCATTATTCTGAAAAGGAAGAAAATGAAAACTTATGTGATTCTTGTGAAAGAACATTATGTGAGTTATTCTTAATCTGATATGTTGGATTTGCTGTCAATTGAGAGCGTAGCATGCATCATAGCACCATAACAACAAATCATTATTACCGTTCTACGTGAAAAACAAACATTAAGACATTAAGACAAGAGCGGCGTTTTGTAAACAGGGTATGACGGTACACCGTAGCTTGCATCTATACCCGGATTACAGTAGTTGTGTTGAAAACCCTTTTCATTTACACATCAGGATTAGATGAGTGAGATTTTGTGTGAACATTTACTATGCCAGCTCCACAATAATTACAGTTACATTGATGTTTGCGACTGAACTCTCACTTCATTGCTTTCATAAAATGCTATATCCCGTATATCATACATTAACCTAATATTTTGCTTAACTGTATAAATCCCATTGGAATAGAGGAAAGAGGTGTGCTTACAAAATTGTTCATATCTGGCTTGTTTTTCAGTCCATTTCTTTCATTTTTTCAACTCTTGGAAGTATATTACATTTGCTTTATTAAAACACCAACAAATCGATGATTCAGTGTTTTATCAAGGTCAAGGTTATCTAGAATCCTTGCACATGTTTTTTTTTTTTTAATATTGTTCTTGTTGTTTTGTTGTTTTTAAGTTTTATAGTTTTAAACATGTACGAGTTGACTCACACTGTAAACAATCGCTCACGAGCACTGTAAACAATCGCTCACGAGGGAAATAGTGCAAAATACCTTCCTGAAGTGACTAGAGACCGGTGCGGGCCAATATTTTAGAAAATATGCCGACGCAGGGGGAAAATGCAATAGGAAGTGACGTAATCACAGGCCAATATTCACTCTTTACAACAACTTTTCCAGCCGGGAAAATAATAGGAATATTTTACGTCACGTGATGTAGTATCCGCCAATCAAATGATAGCAATGTTTACTGTATTATATAATAACTCATGAATGATTGAACGGCCTGGTGGATCACGGTTCCACATTTTGGTTCTACTTGATTAAACAATGCAACGTCCCGATCCCCGAGGTGAATGAACTGTCGCGTACTCTGCACTTTTGAATACTTTTTATTTGTCCCGCGTGTCCATTCAGTAAATGTCACGTTGTACCAGTTCAAGCTGAGTTAATCATGAATAAGAAATTAGCAAAGAAATTGGATTGGGATCTAAAAGTAGAAATAATACAATTTGAGTAAAAACTCATGTTATGATCAATCAGGTCATCGTGTGTATTGTTTGATGTTTTAAATATAAGAATACCACACAATACAATCATTTGATATTTCTTGGGATTCAACCACGCTTCACTGTTGCTCATCAAACAAAGTACACAATGTTAATGCAGGGTTTATGTGTGATTTGCGAGGGAAGGTTGGCGATATAGAGCACAGTAACATTTGCATACACGAATCCGTAAAACCTACGATCCCACTTCCCGGGTCGACGGTGATGCTAGTGCAGCCATTCTGATTGAGCCTCTAAAGACTGTGAATACGTTTTCTCCGAATATTGAGAAAATAAAATATCCTATAAGTGAGCAAACCCGTCCACCGAGACTAGCGCAACGTTCTTTACATAGCGAATATATGGGTTTATCAACAATTTCCACTGTCAGCGACTTTCTTCCCAATTTAAATAAACGCCCCTGCATCGTTGTTTTGGAATTCTAGTAAATCCATCACGGGCGATATGCGTGTGTGTGGTGGGGGTGTATGTGTGGTGTGCGCGCGCGTGTGTGTGTGTGCGTGTGTGTGCGCGAGTGTTTTTTTTATATATGGACGCTCAATTCGGTCTATATTTTAGGTATTACGGTTACGTTTAGCGTAACTAAATAGTGCTAGTATTAGTTTTAGTTTCAGGGATTAGGATAACGTTTAGCATGACCTTAGTGTTTGTGTTTGGGACCGCGGAATACATTTTGGTGTTAGTTATAGAATTACGGTGTATGGGATTACGATTACCGTTAGCCTCATAAGGAACTTAACTCTTTTTCAATCCCTTAACAATGGGAAGATCTCGTTTTCTTGCTCTGCAACAGGTGAATTAGTGTTTGGATTTGTCATAGCAGTTGGCTCATTGGTATAAATAGATTCATTTATTAATCCGTAGTTGAAATAATCAAAAAATTGTAACATTATGTTGACAAATGCATCATGATATTTTACATCGTACGTTCTCACAACACAAGTTTGCTCCTATAATTTTTGCACCAAAGAAACAATTCTCAGCTTAATCCTTCCAGATGGAGATTGTTTTTGATAAAAAAAGCTTTACACCAGTGCAAAAAATCAGAATTTTCACGTTTTAGGGACACCTGTTATTTGAAATCTCTTGTTGCACCTTTAACGTATTCAAGAGCAACTTTGCAAGGATTCTAGAAACATAATGATGAAATTAATCAATCAATACGTACAAGTGTATGAGGCCAATGAATGCAGGGTTAGCAAATTTTACCATACATAGACTGACAGACAGACAGACACAGACACACACACACACAAACACAAGCACACGCAATACCCTAATACACATTGAACTCTGACGTCGTCTACTTTTCTTTATTTTTGTCTTAACGATTTTTTGTCTCAGCGAAGCTTTTATGTAAAATATTAGATAAAGGTCTTCAAACAGACCATTCGCGAATACAATGTTCGTCTGGAGGTGTGTAGAAGATTGCTAGTTTCTGAACCATGTCGAGCCGCAACATACAGGGAAAGTATTACTGCCCCATAGATCATGTAGAACCGTGATCATCTTTGCCATTAAATTATCCAA
>JAMKCH010027814.1:0-18445 GCA_023653785.1 Ophioderma brevispina | reverse complement strand
TCCAGGAAGGACTTCTAGGCCCGTTACGTATGATGAAGTCAAAGTGCACATGGGCGAGTTGCTTGGGTTGTTGGACATTTACCCTTAACGATGGGCTCCTTAGGGCGGGGTTCTGGGACCACTTTTTTCACTTTTCATTGATGCCCTACAAGATGGGAATAAGCTATTGTAGGTCAATTTAAGCTTCTTTTTATTTACCTAGATGACCCCTTTTGAACCTTTGACCCATAATTGTGCACAAAGAAATAGAGCTTTTCCCAGTGGTTCTTGTGAAAACACATTGGACATAACAACTACTTTGGTTGATGAGTTATAGCGTGATTTGCATAATTAATTGATCATTTGCATATCTTACACGTGACCCTGGGGCCAATATTCTTTCACATGATTCGTCTCGAAAGGAGAAGTAAAAGGGTTGAGAGAAAGTAAACTAACTTCCTCATCCAAGTGATTTTGATTTGAGATTATGGCATTTTTGCGTATTAATTAGATAATGCAGCCATTTTGAATGTTACAATGAGTTCCGATATTAATGAGTGTACAGGCTGTATACACGACCAAAGACGATGCTCATGCATAATTTTCAGCAGTAGTGACCTTATCTGTAGAAGTAGCTTCCAAAGAATTTTTAGTTGTTGACTGTAGACCCCTACGAGAGGTCAAAGGTCAAACAATATGGTACACCCCTGCTGTAGAATTGGGTAAGTGGTTCTTCTGACCGATTTTGGTCAATATCGGCCCAGCCGTTTGGCAGAAGAAGTCGAGAAAGCGATGCATCGCGGTGGTCGGAAGAAGAGAAGACTAAACACATAAGCAGAATACTATGCCCCGTTTGACGGGCATAGTAATAAACAGCATAAGCAGAATACTATGCCCGTTTCAACGGGCCATAGTAAGAAAGACATAGCTGTTTGACCCCATGCAAAAATGCTCTGTTATTTCTTAGAGCAATTTTAAGCCAATGCGACCAATTTTGGACAAGTGATATAAGTAGGGACATGCAAAACCTATTTACCTCCGCAAAATCAGAAAATCCATGCGGGAATCTTGCTATTATAGGCCTACAAAGGTCATAATTTGTATGTATAGCGCTCTATATGCTATTCCCATAGAAACACGTGTAAAACTAGATTTTTATGAAAAATCATATTTGCCCGCAATGAAAATTTCATCAAATTACACCGAATGTAGTTAGTGGCAGAAATACTCCAAATTAGTTTGTCAAAAGTATGTCGCCGTTGATAGTTTTTTTGATTCTGTTTTTTCATAAGAAATGAGACTTTCAAACAGCATGCGAAAGAAAAGAAACCGTACAAAGAAGGGACACAGTAAGTTCCTCGACTGGTAATCAGAAAAACAGCCGACGTTTGGAACAAATGGTAATGTTCTTTATCAAGGATAAACATACAAAAAAAGATACACCAATCATATAATTACTACTTGAGCCTCTCTATAGACATTGCATCAAGCAACCGTGGATAAGCATTGCAAAATGTTTTAAAAAGGTAGGCAATGTGGCACACACATAGAAACCTGTAATCAAAACAAGTTTTACTTGCAAAGTTTCCCTGTTAAACGTGAACCGCTGTATTGTGTTATGTTCCTAACGTTATACCCATAGAGGGCTGGCACACCTTGTTAGCATTTCTTTGGATATGTTTAGTTGAAGGTAATATATTATATAATATATGTGTTTTTCTATTCAGAAACGATTCTTTGTGGGACCCCAGGCACTGATGACGAGCCATCTTTTCTTTGGATGTTTTCTACTGACTCTTATTTGTTTATGTCTTACTAATAGGATTCTAATTCCGACATAGCTTTAAACTTTTGGCCTTTGGCCTTTTTAACCGGCACGACTACACTCGACTTTGGTCAACTGATTATATTATATATATAATTATATATATATATATATATATATATATATATATAGCTATATAGGAGTTGTCTGATGATCGCACCACCACCAAGCGTGTAACAACTACCGTTCCATCAGGTTCATTATATAAGGTGTATATATATCTAGATATATATATATATCTATCATCTATCTCTATCTCTCTAATCTATATATTATATGTGTGTGTGTGGTGTGAGAAATTGGAATGACATCGCGTACGTCGCATTATTAATTGTAATAATGAACTTGCTGGTGGATGGGACTGACCCCACAACCTCCGTTTAGATCTGCGATGTGCTATTAATTGCGCCACCACCAACTGGCATGTGGATGGGTCCATCGAGTTTCTACAACACCATATAGCGTGTCGTTGCGTATTGCCGTCCATATCACGAGGTGATCAGCAATCTGATACCCAAGCCTCGAATAATTTTAAACATATGTTGAGAATTTGGAGCTACTTAAACCTCTTGTGAATTTACCTGTCATGAAGACATAAATACATGTGACAAATATGCTGACAGCGCGGACGTAGCATTATTAATCGCAAAATGATCTAAACGTAAAGTTTGGGTCGAGTCCCATCCACAGCAGAGAGATAGGTATATAGATATATATATTATAGTATATATTATCTATATATATTACGCACCGGCCCACTTCCAAGTGAAGACCAAGGAAGCGTTACGCTCTGGACTCATTTTTGAATTGGCTACGTACGTGACATTCACCCAAACGTTCGCCTTAGTAGATTTAGGGGGGATTTAGCGGACCAATGAAGTGCGTCGCTAATGGAAAACTTCTCGCTGCCGTGGCCGGCACGTGACTTTTCACCCAAGAGAGTTGGGTAATAATCTAGACGATTTACCGCTGACCAAGGACAAAAAAAAAATAGATCCGCTCTGACTTAGTTTATTTTCTGGACTCTGGACTTAGTTCATTTTTGAAATGTCTGAGATGCAATACCTCCTATAGTTACTTCTGGCGCGGACCATTTTCTATCCTTAGAGCAACTTCATTAAGCGATGGTCCAGTACTTAACCTCAATGGACTTGTGCGAGTTGCAGTTAGAAACCGGGCATGATACGCGTACTCTCTAAAACATAGATAGAACCCTTAAACACCTGATCCTTCATAGGTTTCCAGGAAAACCGAACCGTGGCCAACATTTTCTTGTGGACCCTACGGGTAGTCTCCGGCCCACACTAATAGGTGATTTTCGTTGTGGCCTGGCTTAATGTTGCTGCCGTTGCCCGGCACGTGAAAAAGGTGATGGACTTAGTGATTTCTAAGTTTACGAATAGATTACCGGCAGCTTTTGGTCAAAATACCGCTGTTTACATGCCTGTGGCCCTGCACGTGAAATGTCACCTAGCCGGGCCAACGGCAAGTACGTAGCCAGGCCACGGCATGGAATTTTCAAAAAGGAACTCGTCCAGAGCGGAACGCTTCCTTGTTTAGCGGAAGTCGCCCTGACGTGGGTGAAAAGTCACGTAGCCAGGCCACGGCAAGTACGTAGCAAGGCCACGGCATGTGACTTTTCAAATAATGAACATTAAGTCCATAGCTGGGAACGCTTCCTTGTTCAGTCGGGAAGTCGCCTAGATCTTGGTGAAAGTCACCTAGCCAGGGCCACGGCAAGTACGTAGCCAGGGCCAGGCAGTTGAATTTTCACAAAATGACTTCAGTCCAGAGCGAACGCTTCCTTGTTCCGGGAAGTCCGCCCGAGATCTTTGGTGAAAAGGCCCCTAGCCACCCACGGCAATACGAGCCGGGCCACGGCCATGTTGAATTTCAAAAATGAACTCAGGACCGACGGAACGCGTTCCGTGTTCAGCGGGAAGTCGCCCTCTAGCTGGGGTGAAAAGGTTCGCTGCCCGTGGCCGGTTAAGGGTTTTCAGTTGCAATCGTGCGTTATTCGTCAACCACTTCTGTCGTACGGTAATCACCCTGATCTACTAAAAAAAGGTTGGCCACCTGCCGGTTTTCGCAAATCCAACGTAAATGAGGGTTTTTGAAGGAAAACATCATTGTATGAAAGAGTACCGGGCCTGCCCGGTTTCTGATCGCAGTCCATGCCGGTCGGTTTGTGGTTAAGTTAGGATGCTGTTCAGTGGAATGTGGTTTTCGGAAGGCTAAGTGGCCGCGACCAGAACGTATAATATAGGTGCTTAATACTCTATCTAACTACTCTACTAACGTGGTCGGGGCCACGGCAGTGGACTTGGAAAAATTGAGATCGACCAGTTACCCACGCATGTCGCGGGGCGATTTCCGGCTAAAATCAAGGCCAGCCGACCCTCTGGACTTAGTTTTTTTTTTTCACAACCCTTAACTATGGCTACTGGATCTAGGGCCAATTTCACGCTAAAGACCGTGGACTTTTGCCTTATGGGCCTTTATTTCACCTGAATGTCACTTTGGACGAAATTTTGGGAACGTGAAAAGATCCGTTTCACAATCCGTTGACCGACCCGTTCCACCACGTGACCATTCCTTTCATTCCAAGGTATAAATTATAAAAAATGGCGATCAAGTTTTTCATTTAAGTATCAGATGGCGCAATGGACCGAACACCACCCCTAGGATCCGGATTCCAGGTTTCGAGTCCCACTCAATTGAAGTCAATTTTTTTTCTTTTTCTTTTTCGCATACCTTTTGTGACGTGATACCGTCACGTGACCCGCGTCACGTGATGATTCGTGGCGGGAAAACTGCTAGGTATAAGGATCGATCGCCCAGCGAGCTGTAATCAGTGTTAAGCAATGGACGCATGGAAATCTCCAAGCACTGAGGAAATTTATCTGAGATAGTCTTCGGGAGGGAGGGGTAGATGAAACTACACCGTGAGGAAGAGATGTCGAGAGAGTAAGTTTGAGAAAATGCGAGATAGTGATCTAGAGAGAGAAGAGGTAAACTACAGCCTCCGATAAAGTGGAGCTGGAGGAGATAGCTTCCTTGTGATATATAATTCTGGAGGAAGCGAGAAAAAGTAGAGAAGAACAAAGCGAAGCAGAAGAAGACCAATGGCAGCCCACAGCCTATTGCTGCGGGATATGAGCGTTTAGGGCAGACCCGGCGCATCAACTTCATTGAGCCGGCGCTCTTTCCCCCACTTGCTTTGCCTAAGCCAAATGAGTCCACAGGGAGACGGAGAAAGGGACCGGTCGCATCCCGTCCTCGGGCAAGGGGCTATCCTGCCCAGAAGGGAGCAACCTCTGCGTTTTCATCCCCAGGTAGTCCTTGCCTGATGCTGCCATGGCATGCTACACGAGATGTTGTGGATCTGCCCTAACCCTTCGGCCGTCTTAGACCCCGCAATCGCTTCAGTCCTGCTACAAAAAATCCAGCCTACAACTACCGTTGGAACCTGGCCAATAAAATCACCATGAGAGGCTTCAAGCCGACCGTATTTGGATACTGTCCCCGGCAAGGAACTGAATGAGCCCGGCCCTATCCTATCCGATCCATGATATAGGTTCCCCTGCGCCCGTGGTGCTTTTGGTTTAATTAACCACCAGTCAATACAAAACTACTGCTACCAGACAAGACTTGCCAGCCTGCAACTACTGCTACCCACAATAAAATCAACGACATGGGATGCCTTCATCCTACGTATCTTGAATTCTGTCCCCTGCAAGGAACTAGAATGGGCCTGGCCTATTCTCTATCCATACAGACTTTCATCCTGCAGCTACTTGCTACACCACAATAAAATCACATATGGGAGGCCTTCATCCGTATTTGGATCCTGTACCCGGAAGTGGTGAGGATCTTTATGGTTTCACCACTTGAGCAGGTTAACAGATACAAGTATTTGGGAGTAACTCTAACACCATCAACGATCCACCGCGAATCAAAAAGCAGATTATATTGGCAATCAACAGCACTATGGAAATTACCGAGAGTCGGGAGTGATAAGACATCTCACTCTCCACAAAATTACGACTTGTTAATTCATTCACTAGTCCCCAGTGCTTCTGTGTGGGCTCTGAAACGGACCATCACAAAGAATGACATGAAGAAGTTGGAAAGCATTGAGATGCGATGCTACAGAAAAAATCCTTAATATATGCAGCTGAAGGATAATATCCGGAATGAAGAGTTCTTTCAAGAATCTCCTCCTTCCACTTTCAACCAACCGGATCCTAGCTCGCATCAACATCACTGCTTCGCAGCTGACATGGTTTGGTCCACTTGTGCAGAAGGAACAACATCGCCTACCCAAACGCATTTTTAATGGAAACTGTCGCAGGCACAAGCAGACAGGGAAGACCAAGGTAGAGATGGTAATATGACATCATTGTGGCACCACCTTCCACATGCATATTTGGAGCGCAGATAGGAATAGATGGGTCCTAAATTTGTTCGGAGAGCCAACGTCCTATGGGACTTGGGTGTCATAGATAGATAGTAGTAGACCCGGCAAGGAACTGAATGGCCGGGCCCTATCCTCTCCAGGAAGGTTCCCCTGCGCCGTGTGGTGGTTTTCCAAAATTTTCCAAATCAACTACTGCTACCCTACAAGACTTGCAGCCTGCAGCTATGCTAACCTGGGGGTTGGGGAAGATCAGAACCTCCAACTCACACATGGGAGGCCTTCCTCCTACGGTATTTGGATCCTGTACCCGCCGAACTGAATGGCCTCGGCCCTATCCTCTCCATGAAGGTTTCCCCTGCGCCGGGTGCTTGGTTTAACCAACAGTTCCAAATACAAACTACTGCTACATCAGACTATGCAAGAGCCTGCAGCTAAAACTGCTACTCAAGAAGTGAAGCCGAAATACTACCAGCAACACACCAAATAAAGCTGATCAGAAAACGGCTGTGAATAACAGATGTTGAAACCTTAATTCAAAAGGAAGAACACATTTCCCTTGCCCACAATTCCAATACAATTACCTTGTCAGAACAAATTTAAACAACAAATTCCCTCTAAATTGCAAAGGGTTAATTTAATAGACCTGTAGGCCGAAACACCAGGGTTATTCAATAGACTGTAAGCCCGACATTAGGTAGAATGCACGCGGGGGGCCGCCCCTTAGTTACCGTCCAGTGAAGGGTCCAGGTGGCGGTCCAAGGTCATGGATGCCCCCGGGTAAGGTTCAGGGGTGTGAGACCGATTCATGCAGTGTAAGCCCAAACATTACGGTAAACAGCACGCGTCTTAACAGGCATGCGGCCGCCGCCCTTAGTTCCCGTAGGTGAGGGTCAGTTAGCCGGGTCAAGGTCAAGGTTGTGACCGGTTAGAAGTCAGGGGTTGGGACCGATTCATGTCAGTATGTAGGTGGCCCAACATTACGGTATAACTGGCATCTCCTTAACAGCGTGGCGGCCGCCCCTTAGTTATCGCCAATTGAAGGGTCAGTTGCACGGGTTAAGGTCAGGGGTTGCGACTGAGTAAAGGGTCCGAGGGCTGAACACTACAAAGTTTAGGTAGAAAGTTTCGCTGCCGTGGCCCGTTTTGGATTCCAAGGTATAAATTATAAAAATGCAATCATTGTTCAGGTAAGGATCAATATGCAGGGATACGGCGACGGACCAGACGCTAGATTCAGGTTCGAATCTCAGTCCAAGGAATAATGTTTTTTTTTTCTTTCTTTGTCATACTAACTTTTTTTGTACTCCCCGCTCCCTTTTGTGGGTGGGGATGCCTGAGGGTGGGGATTTAATATTTTTTTGGCTTCTTTTTCTTTTCGGCACATAGAAAATTTTCAGCTTATGGGACATTTCCGCTGGGCCGGGCACGCCTAAGTCAAGGTCTGCCCTGGTCAAGGTCAGAGGTTGTGACCGTTTAGAGTCAGGGGTTGTGACCGGGTCGTAAAATGCGGAGTCTTAACCGCTCATTCCCGCAGAAATGGACCCTGTAGCTTTCTAATATATTGTTGGCCACCTAGCGGTTTCCGCAAAACCTATTTAGGATTGGGTTTTTTTAAAGGTGCTATCTATGTTTTAGAGAGGCGTATCATACCCATGTTGCTTACAGCAACTCGCAACCAGTCATTTGGCGGTTAAGTACTACTGGACCATCGCTATGAAGTTTGTTCTAAGGATAAAACGTAGCCGGCGACCAGAACGTATACCATAGGAGGGCAGTACATCTCAGACATTTCAACAATTTCCAGAGCGGATCGCTTTCTTGTTCCGCGGTTAAATCGCTCTGATTATTAACCCAACTGTTGGGTGAAAAGTCACGTAACCGGGCCACGGCATGTTGACTTTTCAAAATGAACTAAGTCCAGTGCGGACTGCTTCCTCCTGTTCAGCGGGAAGTCGCCCAGATCTTTGGTGAAAGTCACCTATCCGGGCCACGCATTGTACGTAGCCAGGCCACGGCAATGTGACTTTTTCAAAAATGACTAAGTCCAAGCGGACCGCTTCCTTGTTCATTGCAAAGTCCCCCTAGATTTGGCAGTGAAAAGTCACTAGCCGGGCCACGGCATTGTTGACTTTTCAATATGAACTTATTAGGTTATGTAGGGAGATATATATTAGAGATATTATATATATATCTAGGCGAAAGAAATTGATAACAAAGTCGTTTGGGGCGTTGCAAGTAAAAGGAACTTGCTTGTGAATGGGACTCGAACCCACAACCTCCCTGTCAGTACTAAGCGCAGCTAACACATTGGCGCCATCCGCAACTTGATGGGTTTTTGTTCGCAGATTTTCTACATCACTAGCGTCCCACCGCCTTTCGACGTCACGTAGTTGCCCGCCCCTCCCTCAGATGATCATCATCGTTTTTTTTTTTCGATGTGTATAATGACAACTCAATTAATTATAATTACGTAAGAATGGTGATTTGACATGATCTGATGTGATGTTGTTATGGAAATATGTATGGCGAACTAAATTGATAATCAAACGGGCGTTGCATAGTATCGTAAAAGGAACTTGCTGTGAATGTGGGGGACTCGAACCCATCAACCTCTCTGTCAGGACTAGAGCGCGCTAACCATTGCGCCATCACCCTTGATGGGTTTGTGTTCGAGTTTCTACATCACTAGCGTTCCACCGCCTTTCGACCGTCACGTAGGTGCCGCCCTCACTCAGATGATCATATTGAGTTTTTTTTTTTTTTTTTGTGTCGAATGTGATACGGACAACTCAAAGTAATTATATATACGTACGAAATGGTGAGTTGACACGATCTGATGTGATTTTTGTTATGGAAATAATGTATAGGCGAAAGAAATTGATAGCAAAGCGGGCGTTGCATAGTATCGTAAAAGGAACTTGCTGTGTGAATGGGACTCGAACCCACAACCTCTCTGCCAGTACTAGAGCGCGCGTAACCAATTGCGCATCACACATTGATGGGTTTTTATTCGAGTTTCTACATCAATAGCGTTCCACCGCCTATCGACGGAACGTAGTTGCCGCCCTCATTCAGATGATCTCATTCGTTTTTTTTTTCGAATGTGATAGGACAACTCAAATTAATATATATACGTAAGAGAAATGGTGAGGTTGGACACGGAATTGATGATGATTTTTGTTTGGAAATGATGTAAGGCGAAAGAAAAGAATGATAACCAAAGCGGAGTTGCAGAGTATTGTAAAAGGAACTTGCTGTGAACCCCTGTGAAGGGGACTCGCCACCCCACAACCTCTATGTCAGTACTAGAGCGCGCTAACCAATTGCGACATCACAACTTGATGGGTTTTTGTTCGAGTTTCTACATCACTAGCGTTCCACCGGCCTTTCGACGTCACGTAGTTGCCGCCCTCACTCAGACGATCATCATTCGTTTTTTCGAATGTGATACGGACAACTCAAATAATTATCTATGACGTAAAGGAAATGGTGCGTTTGAGGTGACACGAATCTGATGTGAGAGTTTTGTTATGGAAATAATGTTAATAGGCGAAAGAAAGAAATTATAACAAAGCGGGCGTAGCATCCTATCGTAAAAGGAACTTACTGTGAATGGACTCGACCCACAAACTCTAGTCAGACTAGGCGCGTAACCAATTGCGCCATCATAACTTATGGTTTTTGTTCGAGTTTCTACATCACTAGCGTTCAACCGCCTTTCGACGTCACGTAGTGCCGCACTCACTCAGACGATCATCATTGTTTTTTTTTCCCGTTTTTTTTCGAATTGTGATACGGGACAACTTCAATATTATTTTATATATACTAAAATGGTGAGTTGACACGAATCTGATGTATTTTGTTAGGAAATAATGTACTAGGCGATAAGAAATTGATAACAAAGGGCGTTGCATGACTATCGTAAAAGGACTTGCTGTGAATGGGACTCGAACCACAAACCTCTAGGTCAGTACTAGAGCGCCCTAACCAATTGCGCCATCACAACTTGACGGGTTTTGTTCGAGTTTCTACATCCCTAGCGTCCACGCCTTTCGACGGTCAACGTAGTTGCCGCCCTCACTCAGACGATCATCATTGTTTTTTCGAAATGTGATACGGACAAAACTCAAATTAATTAAATCACGTAAGACATGGTGAAGTTGACACGAATTGATGTGATTTTGTTATGGAAATATGTATAGGCGAAAGAAATGGATAACAAAGCGGGTTCGTTTGCATACTACGTAAAAGGAACTTTTGTTTCGTTGAATGGGACTCGAAAACCCACTAACCTCTATAGCTTTCAGTACTAGAGGCAGTGGCGCTATTGCGCACCCCCCCCCCCCCCACCCAATTGCGCCATCACAACTTGAAGGGTTTTTGTTCGAGTTTATACATCACTAGTGTTCCACCACCTTACGACGTCTCGTAGTTGCCGCCTTCAGTGCCCTCCACTCAGACGATCAATTTCTTTCGCGCCAAATTTTTCCATAACAAAAAATCAATCAGATTGGGTCAACTCACCATTTCTAAAAACGTATATATAATTTAAGTGAGTTGTTCGTATCACATTCGAAAAAAACGAATGAGGGCGTTCTGAGTGAGGGCGGCAAACTACGTGACGTCGGAAAGGCGGTGGGGGGGAACGCTAGGGATGTAGAAACTCGAACAAAAACCCATCAAGTTGTGATGCAGCAATTGGTTAGCGCGCTCTAGTACTGACAGAGAGGTTGTGGGTTCGAGCCCAATTCACAGCAAGTTCCTTTACGAGTATTGCAACGACCCGCTTGGGTATCCAATTTCTTTCGCCTATCATTATTTCCATAACAAAAATACACAGAATTGTTGTCAACTCACCATTTCCTACGTATAGATAATTACTTTGATTTGTCTCGTATAACATTCGAAAAAACAATGATGATCGTCTGATTGAGGGCGGCAACTACGTGGACGTCGAAAGGCGGTGGAAACCTAGTGATGTAGAAACTCGAACAAAACCCGTCAAGTTGTGATGGCGCAATTGTTAGCGCGCTCTAGTACGAGCAGAGAGGTGTGGGTTCGAGTCCCATTCACAGCAAGTTCCTTTTACGATATTATGCAACTCCCGTTTGTTAGCAATTTCTTTCGCCTATAATTATTTCCATAACAAAAATCACATCAGATTCGTGTCAACTCAACCCTTTCTTATCGTATATATATTAATTTGAGTTGTCCGTATCACCGTCGGAAAAACGAATGATGATCGTCTTAGTGAGGGCGGCAACTACGTGACGTCCGAAAGGCGGTGGCACGCTAGTGATGTAGAAACTGAACAAAAACCCATCAAGTTGTGATGGCGCAATTGTTTTAGCGCGCTCTCGTACTGACAGAGATGTGTGGGTTCGAGTCCCATTCACAGCAATTTCCTTTTACGTATAGTATGCAACGCCCCGCTTTGTTTATCATTTCTGTCGCCTATATATATATATAATATCTATATATCTATTATATATAGTATATATATATAATATATATAGATATATCGTCATAGTCAGGGTGCCGCTATCGGTAGATCCGTCTCTGATCTTTCTTCTCTTTCTTTCCAATTGACTAGTTCTTCTTCTTTAGGCCTACGGCCTTAAATATACTTAAAGGCGGTTATGTGCGTAACCCTTTTAGCTCTATACTCTCTCTCTCTCTCGCGCGCATCTCTCTCTCTCTCTCTAATTATATATATATAATAGGTTACAGTCAAGTACTGGGCGTAGCACTGATTTAATATACTTTCAAGGTGCCGACCAGGGTGAGTCAGCAGTGCTGAGGGTTTTGACAATAGTCAAATGTACACGTTTCGAGTAGACTCTTTGTCAGTACGTTACCGTAAGAAAAAAAACTGTTACACCAAGCTAAATACAAAACATGGTGTTACAATTACAAATTATGATGGTTGTGTTGTTGTTTGTTGGATTTTCATGGCGCCTGCAGCTACTTCGGCTATTTGCTCCAGCAAAGTATGACAAAAAGTCAATGAGGATAAGAAGCATAAATAAAGCATTCAATGGTTTTGCAAAGGAAAGATGTATTGTCCAGCAGCCAAGAGCACTTGAAGAGGAGATATGTCAAAGTTGACGTTCATCACGTGTCCGGGTTTAGAGTGTCTAATTTAGCGATGAGGAGTTGGCTCTGCACGGTGGCGCTTGATATATCGTGCTTCCGCTGGTTTACCGAAACCGGTAACTTTGACGTCATTGATTTATATAAAAAACTTTAAATGACAGCGACAGTTTGTTTTGTGACATTGTTCCTGATTTAGCGTACAGTGGTCGGAAAAATCGCACAATAATGGGTGTTTTAGTTTCTTCTCCGATGAGCACGGCGCCACAACGTGTACAGACGATGACATAAATGAGTTTGAACTGGTACATGCGAAGGTTGACGACACGAAGTGTTTTAGTACCAGAGTGGCTTGTGACAGCTTCGGGGGTGCAAGAATAACGGACAGGTTCTTGCATCTAGGACGATGTACATGGATAAGAACCCGGAGCAGTAGGTTGAGGATTCCTTGCGCGTGAACAAGATAGTCCCCGATGTTTCTGGCACGGCGATAGGAGGTTTAGGGCGTTGGAGCGAAAATGTCTCTGGTGGAAGGATGTTTGAGAAGCGTCTTATAGTTCTTTAAAATAATCCGTCTTCTGGGCAGCAGTGTTCGGGTGGAAGTGTGAGGACTAAAGGAATCGTGCTGCTGGTAGAGGTGTGGGGAGAATCTCTGGAGGGCTTCATGTCTGCTTATGGCTTTCGCACGTTGACGCGTCGGACTTCGTTATGTCAGAAGGATATTGGCGTGAAGTTCAAAGACGTGGTCATTGTCTCAGCTTGTTGATCGAAGGTCGGAGTCTACATTGCAAATGCGGACGAGAGACGTTGAAAAACTGTACTAAAGATTGAATCCCTGCAGTGAGGTGATGTTTGGATGAATATCACAATTTTGTGTGAATCATTTCCTTATAAGAATACTGGAGTTGAGGTGATCGCCACAGATGGAGATTCGAAGATCAAGGAAATTAACGGATCAGTAGAATTTGCCATGGTGGATTTAAGTGAAGGCGAAAAGTTGCTGACATACGTTGCTGACATAAGTCTGACATACGAGGGCATTCCCATGCCCTCCGTATCTGAATGGTAATACATCTGGCGACGACCAGTTATTTTGTTCCTATGGACATTAACGTCCTCCGTTACAACTTCCATCCCCACAAAGATGGCCCTTGCTGCTCTAACATTACCGTTGACCACGTGTCGACAAGACGCCGTCTTCACTACCATTCTTCGATAACTGAACTTGTACTTAACCAGCAATAACTTCACTTTCGAGCACACCATTATCTTCAAATCAGAGGTGTGGCCATGGGGTCAAAGGTCGGCTGCGGCTATGCCTGCCTGTTCGGTTGGCCTATTGGAGAGCAGATCGTTTCTTCTTACACTGGATGGTTCCTGCCCGCTATTTACACGGATATTGATGACATTGTGGGCATCATGCGTGGCACTCGTGAAGAGCTGGAGGCATTCATCACGAGCTGGAGTATTTGCTTGTTATAGGTTCATATTTTTAAATTAATAATTTGGATCTGGCTTCAATGTAATTTGAAGTAATGACTTAATGTTACAAGTGGCATACACTTGTTCATGTACCTATCGTAATTCTAGTACTCCATAGTTAGATAGATAGGATTGACTAGAAATTATCATTTATGGCACGCCATCTGGATTTCTCAAAAACTCCCCAGATGCCAGGGGGCACCCTGCATTCTATCTAATTCTACACCACCCTAATCTTATCATTTTCATCAGCAAAAAAATTGTGTATATACTCAACTTTTACGGTCACGGCCATAACTTGACCATATCTCCCGACGTATTGTAACGTTGTGAGAGGCCGCAAAACGCATTCCAGATACTTTGCCCGCTTGTTCCCGATGTGTGTCCTTGAAATATACGTCACAGAAATTGATCATTGTAATTGGCCGACACCGCAAAGTTAGCGAAATTCGACAACGCGTTGCTACTTTCTCACAACGCGTTGCGGCAACACGTTATGGCTTTGTTTGCGATGTCGATCTTGTGTAATGATTTTTTTTCATAGCTTTCTTTCTTAGGAACCATGCGTCATCCTGTCTCTAGCTATCAGCTGGCTTTCTTTCTTGCCCAGCTGGATGACCTCTACCTCTATATGACCTTTGAACCCTCCGAATTTGTCCTGTGCTCAGGTCAGAGCGGTTTTTTTACAAAATTTGGTGGCATTTCTACGCAAATTGACCTCAAGAAGACCTTTCTCACCTTTTGGTCACACTGAAACTTTGATAACAAACCTCAGACTGTCCCCCCTCTACTTTCATGCCAAATCATCCCCGATAGCAAAGCATAATAACAAATGCATAGCCGGATAGACAGACCGAATCTGTTTTTAGTATATAGTTCACTTGCAAACGTTATATGGCTCATATGTCAAAATGCTAAAAGGGATTTTAAGGGGTCACTAGCCACTACCCTATTTATCTAAATGATGTAGGTGGAGTGAATGAACGTTTTGGTATAATAATAATTTGAATTGTTACCACATGATTAACACCTAACTGCATAATGGGGCTCCAAGGGACACATGTTTTGTTTCTCGGCCGACGTTTTTTTAACGCTGCAATATATTTGGTTGGTATTTTTTGTATTTGTCTAAATTAAGTTGCGTTTGCATTGACGCAAAAAAAATCCAATTCATCGCGTCGTTTTTGCGTTAATTAGCATGGGTCCCTAGGTAAATTAAACAAGTAACCCTTAAAATATAAAACGGCATTAGATATTTATATTTGTTTTTAATATGGTAACTATATATAGTTCATTCTTTACCAAATAAAAGGAATCAGCACAAGTTTAGGTGAATCAACGCCATAGAAAATGCGGAAACCAATTAGTGTCTTTTTTCTTTCAATTTGAGGCAAAATTAACACTTTAGTGCCTAAGGGGATTCCATGGTGCCCAAGATTTGTTTTTCGGTCATTTCTCACTCATATTTTCTAACTCTATATTTTTTGTAATTGTGTAACTTATCGATGCGCTTCTTTCCATGAAAATACGATAAAGGATAGGCCGGAACCCATTTATACAGCACCGTTGGCATTGTCTTATAACTCCTCAAGGGTGGTATGAGTTTCATTTGAAAATTCCCTCGGGAAAGTGGTTTCCTTATCTCCCGTAGGCACCAACGTGGGTGAAAATACCAATAGAACTTTAAAAAGTGTTAAAATTAATGTTTTGCCCCTAAATTGTTCACTGAACAAATTTCTTCAGTTTTTATTTCTTTATTGTTGATGTCTTTGATGCCTTCTACCACGTGATGGGTTTCATTTAAAGGGGGATGGCCCGATTTAAGCATTAAGCATATGAAGTTTTCATCTTGATAGATTGGCCTTTACTCCAAAACCCCATCTGTAAAGTTTCGCGCCGATATTTCAATCCGTTTTGATGCGAGCTAAAACATGATTTTGTAACCCCATAGAGTACTGTGTAAAATTAATATTGGTCGACCAAAATGGGGCACATTTTCGCTCATAAGTAGTAAACCAAACATCCTTTGGCTCTAAGAGTTCACAGGGTAAATGAGAAAAATAGTAGCTTTCTTCTGATAGCAAAATGTTGACCACTTCTGGTAATATCTGGGGCTTCTGGGGACGAGACTATTAGCGATCGGACCATGGAACTTTAAAAATCCTTAGGGCTAGTGGTTGAATAATGCATGGGAGCCCCCCCCCCCCTCCGGTAATGCACTAACGGAAGTGCAAACCCATAATGCCGGTAAGTGTTAACTCGATCAATTGTTTGCCTATAGTCATAAATAGGTAAGGTCGTAGATAAGGCAAACTGTGCATTTTGTTCACCAGTGTGACTAGAAGAATGTATTAGTCAATGGGTTGTCTCATTTGAGACATCACCTCAGTGGGTTCTTCCACTGGACACCGTGGTCTATATCATATGGTGTCTACAAATACTGTATCCGACTAATACTGGTTTAAAACAGTTACTTACCGCACGGATTATAACCTTCTCTAATCTCAGGGTTATAAACATTCAGCAAAACATGCAGTTTTGCCGTATTTGTTCCCTATATGCTAGCCAGACTAAAGATCTACAGCTGTCGAGAACAATGGTTACTACTTCGGTAAACTCCGGGTTGATGCAATCTAATTATATCAGATGTATACAGGTAACCTTCAGACTTTGGTACACCCGGGTTGACGTTATCTTGATTTGTATGTAGATTGTAGATATGTCACTTAACAGGTCATAATATACCTGCTAATCACATTATACAGACTGTCCCAAAAAACTATACAATCAAACTAAAAATTTAAAAAATACTCGTTTTTGTTTCATCCAATTTGATGCACCTTAAACCGGAGATATTGTCAATTGAACACAAAGGATAAAATACCACTTGGGCCAGTTTCACCTGGAGGTTCGAGAAACTAAAGGTATACGGTGTGTAGCATCTTGTGGGATTAAACTGTTTTCAAACAAAAGAATATTGTACAGATCAGATTATCATGCACTGAACTAGTCAATATTATTTTAAACAGTGAAAGGCCCAGGAATTATGCTGTGGGGGAAATGAGGGGACTCACTCTCAGCAGGACAATAATCATGGAATTCATGTAAATTTTACTGGTGAAACTTAGGGGACAGCCTCAAGTCTATGTTTATGGGGGACAAATGTGTGGAAAATGTTCTAATGGGGAGGGCTAATTTTCCCTCCCCATTCCCCACTACCTCCAAGATGCCAGGGAGAAACAAAATGAAGAAACCAGTGTTGAACAAAGAACAATAAAGGAAAGAATGGTTGGTGTTCAAAGGCCTCCGTTTACGAGTGTGTTTTTATGGTTCTTCCTTCTGCTGACACCCGGACTAAAGCCGAGATAACAAGACTGTTTGGAATTGAATTTTCCAATGCTATATTATTTTATTGGTGATTGTGACATTATAAACTTATAAATTATGTTATATCACAAGGAGCAGCACTTTATACTTTTTTAATTTTCAATAAAGAATGTCTTGAAGTTGACTTTCAATGGCAACTCTGTTGATGTCAGGATAGCCAAAACTGGACCACCGTGTTTTTCAAGTGTCTCAGATAATTGGCCATCACTCTTGAACCTGACCCCCAAATTACAAACCAAATAAATTCTCATGAAAGCTGGAACATTCCTAAAAAAGAATCAGAAACGCCAGTTGAGATGAACTTAATATTTATCAAACAATCAATCTTTGATCGTATATTTTTTTGGAGACAGTCTGGGTATTTTCGATTACATGGCTTGTACTTAAGTTTTGCTTGACTAAACTATAAATTAACGGGCATAGATACGTTATAATTTTAAAGTCACGGAAAATAAATATGTATGTGTTCCTTTACTTTCATGCGCAAAGTATTGTTTATGTCCAAAGCTGCCTATTTCTTTCATGCCAAGTTCAGCATCACTTGCATCCGAGTTTCGGTCCCTACACACCATCCTCATGTTGATTTCTTCAATATCATGTGTGGATCCTGGGCTTTTCAGTACAATTCACCTTAAAGGTGCCTTTTCATGATTTTAGCAATCTGTTTTATTCATTCGGGTTCGCCAATATTCCCCAAATTTTAGGTGATTATGAATTTTGTTGGTTCGTGTTATGAGCAAATCTTGTTTACAGGGTCCCTATAGGCCACTGTGCTGTAACTTTCCGTCCGTTTACAGAGAGAAATACAAAATTACAAGTTCTTTACAAACACGCGCGCCCGATTTGGGACGTACGATTAGGTAACACATGGATTAACTAAAGGCTAACGGGGTCACAGATATGGTATAAAATCTAATTTTAGAGGTAAGTTGGGGGTCGAGCCTATGCATCCATCACGAAAATACCCTTTAGGGTATCGCAGTTCAAGAAAAGATCCTGGATCGACTCATTTAGTTAGAGCCTAACCATTTCAACGGCCGGGGGGGGGGGGTGGGGGGCGGATTCCCCCACCCCCCCCAGTTCTCGGAAACTGATTGATGACTCTCATAAATGTGTGGTAACCATGGATAGCGATGACCTCCCGAGTCCATTGGTACCAAAACAGTCACACATACCTTGTATGACGTCCAGTGACGTCCAAACATGACGTCATGCAAAACTGTCAAAATCTAAAAAAAAGGTCAAATTCATGGTTTTTC
>JAMKCH010027813.1:0-40846 GCA_023653785.1 Ophioderma brevispina | reverse complement strand
GGTTGAGAAGAATGGATTTCGTTTGATTTTGCAGTAATTATAATTATGTATAGTACAACAGACCATATGATATTGTTGTAGAACAAAACTTCCGGATCGGATATTTTGTAACAAAGTCGAAATTTTCTATTGAAGGACATCGATTTGCGCTTAGCTAGCAAATGCGGACACCATCCTCGGGGAAAAATATCTGAGCCTTTAAAGAATAAACGCGATCAGGCTTACAGGAAAGCAAGGCGGAGGGGTATACAATAACTTTATTACCATTATTTTAACTAATCTAATGAGTATTCACACAAACAAATATGTAGAGACAAGCGAGATAAAGATGGGTGTACCCGAGTGATAAACCTCGTCCCAGCACTTACTCCATCAAAAGAGTGAAATTTTGGTATCAGAGGACGTTGTAGATTTCTCCTCATTACCCAAGTGCAATTAAGTCCCAGGAAAGGAAATGTTTCTTTTGATGTTTTGAACAAACACCACTCACATAAAAGTGCCGATTTGGTACACATTTTTGCTTCATCAAACGATACGGCGCGAGGGCACTTGGATTAAAAGGTGGCATATTGCGTGAAAAGAAAAACGCGGGGAAAAGGGGGGGATCGTTTTTTTCCCAAAACAGGCGTGATGCACGTGCGTACCATTGTTTAGGGTGTCAAAACCCACCAAAATATGGAACAAAAAAGGGTATGTTTTTCTTAACCTGGCATTGTGATATATGTGTTTGCAAATTAAGGGATTAGCAGCGATAATGCGAGGAGAATCGAAAAATGTAAAACTGCATTTGTTTTAACTTATAAATCAGGGATAGGTGTGCATATTTCCATATAAAACTGTGGGGGTTAATGTAGAAACAAACACAAATAGTGAAAAAGTGTAAGTATTGATGAAGGTTTGTTATATAGTCTCCTGAAAATAGACATACCCAGCGTGGCGTCTCAAAATCTAACTAACAGTGATTGGGTTACCATAGACATACTAAACAAAGACCAATAAGGTTTAGGTTGTGTTTGAGGGTCAAAGTTTCATCATGGTGTCACCAATAGACGCTAAAATCTGGGATGTTCACCGGAAAAGGCTTTTTTGGTCTCAAGTCGGAATTTTATAGGCACTTATAGAAAATTACAGAATCAGATAAAACGAACTGCGGGTCTTTACTACACGGATTCAAGCAACCATTTGAGGTTATGTTTGCATATCCCTGCCCGTAACAAAAAACACCAAAAATATGAATTTTGATGATCTTTCCGATGTTTCGGATTAGCATATCTACGGCATCCCTTAGCAGGAGATCAAACATCAAAAATTGTAAATCGTAAGTTAAAGCAAAACACGATAAAAAGGTACATTAACGACACATGCATTGCTTACTTTTTAGGGTATCAAAAAACTGACAAAAACTTTGGTTAGCGTAGCAAAACAGAGAAAAATGAACTTAGGGTATTATTTTAGTCGGTGGAAATACTGTTGAGGTTGCATTTTATACGTCCATGTCACCCATCTATCGATTCTTAATACAAGTCCCCCCACCCCCGGAAACCGATTCAAACCAAAATTTGTAACAAGATGTTTGATGATATACTTCCATGTGAGGGATAAAACATAATAAAACGGATATCGGGTCATATATTTGACCTTTTGAAACTTTTGCGGTACCCATGCATGTCGACTTAGCTACAATCCAATACAAATGACAATTAATTAATGTTCCTAATTAATACATGAAGATATGAAAAAATAATCTAAATAGGCCCGGATTCATTTCCTTGTACTTTCATGTAAGGCCATGGCCGATCGAATAGCCTCGTCCTCAGAGCCCCAGATTTACCGGAAGTGGTCAATATTCTGTGTATCAGAGAAAGCTACTATTTTTTCATTAACTGTGAAATCCTTAGAAGCCCAAAGAATGGGTGTTGGAAGTTATGAGCAAAAAGTGCCCCATTGTGGCTCGACCAAGTTATTAATTTTACAGTGTACCTATGAGGATTACAAAATCACGTTTTCAATCTCGAATCTAACGGATTTGAATATCGGCGCGAAACGTAACAGATGTGGTTGTGGGTGAAGGACCTATCATCAGATTGGAAAAACTCATTACTTAAATCGGGCCATTCCTCCTTTACTATTCTAACTCAAAAACAACGTCATTTAAATTTCTAGTGCCACAATGTGCGAGAGAAAAATTAATGTTCGCCCCTATTTTCTGAACCGCCGATCAACCATTTTTTGTTTTGGGTAGTAATAATGTCGTCTATAGGTAGGTCCTTACGTGTGCCAATTCATTGACAAAATTCTTATCGGAAAGTGGTTTCAGGGAGTTTTGACTCCCCTTATATACCCAAAGGGGTTGCAGAAGAATGTCTTAAGTGTAATAGCTCTTAGCGCATTTATTTCGGGTTTATCTCACAACACAAATGACAAACAGATTCAAAAGTTTCAAGAACAAATTACGCCGCTTTTTTTTTTGACAAAAGTTTATTATTACACTTGCACAGATACAGCGTCTACTTTATTAGAAAACTGTCATCGGTTTCACTAATATAATGATAAATAAAAATAACTAATAGCCCTTTTTTGTAGTACGACATACATTGTATACGTGGACTGCACGTTCTTTCAATTTCCCCGGGTTTACCCAAGTGACTACGCCTCTCCTAATGTATACCAAAATTGAACTAAACACCTTCTACGATTTTGTGTCAGCCATACTTCAAAAAGGCTACGAAACGTATTAACCATTGAATTGCCTACGTAATTACTTCTTAACGGCGAGGTACAGGAAAAAGTCTTAATGAATTATCCATATTTATTAAAAGAAATGCACTGCCATGTAAAAAGATGGACTGGCCCATGTCAGACCACAGCAGGGCCTCTTACTTTCGTTTTGAAGATATTATCCCATAGAGTATCTTTCTGAGCAAAACTGAATGCATACCTATTTCTATGCAAACAACACCTTCGAAGTTGTACATGTGACAAATGCTCTTTTTTGTTATTATTTTGCCTTAAAGTTAGGTTGTTGATATACTGTTAGGCCAAAATAAAAACAATTTGTTTCCTTATGAATTTTAAAGGGGGGTGGTCATAGGGAAACCCTTCTTATGCCAACTTAGTCCAATAATTGTATGATTTTTTGACCCACACAAATTGCAACAGACACCAATTTGGTGCTTAATATACCTTGAAATAGTCCAAAAATAATTTATTAAACGTCTACAAAATCACCTAGTTGAAAAACATGTAGAAAAAGGGGGCAACGTTTGTACAGGGGTAAAAATTAGAATTTTTCGAATATTTATTCAAATGAATGTACCAATTTATTGGGTTACTCCTACGGTTTAAAAAAAAGGTCTAGTTATGCCCTATCTACGCGTTATAGTTTTAGTGCAATAGGGCTAATAAACAGTTCAAGGTCATCCTGGGGTGAAATTCATAGAATGGTCCGATTTTGATCGGACTGGTTGTAACTGTTAACTTGTTCCCACTAGATAAGTAAATGAAATAGATTCTTTGTGTGAACTTTCTATATAAGAATTACAGCGGCTATGGACTAGATTGTGACCTCCCATAGACCCTTGTAGCCCCCAGTCAAATTTCGCGTTCCAATTACGAAAGAATTATTATAGATGTGCAACCAGTATATTTTCGGTCTGTACCATTAGACGAACAATTTGACACCATGTTTATAACGAAACGGATACTATCTGAAAATTTACCCCCATTGTGAACCTTGAGTCAGTGATTCTTCCGAGTAATAAAATTTAACTATATACAACTTATTAAAAAAAATATTACCTTTTTTAATCCTGGAAATGTAACGACATGTTGGGCATACTTCTCGACGCGTTTGATACTTTCATATTTTGACCCCTTTGATTAAACCTTACCCCCTTAAAAATATATGTTCCACTACTTCGATTTTAGTAAACTTTTAAAAATAAAAATATTTGGTTTTTAAAGGTATTCTCAATACAATTCTTGTGAATTTATTATGTTGCAATTAGGTTGGGTTAAGGCGCATTATTCATGTTATTTTGACTGGCCTATACCCAATAAATAGATACAACGGCTAAATGATGAAGAAACATCCAGATAGAAAGTTAAAACAGACAGGACAGCGTAACACATTTCAGTGCCTTCTTGACCACAGTTTCCTTAATTTGCAGGTCTAATTAAACTATATAGTGTGCACGTTATGTGGGGCTTGGTTCACAACGATGACCAACCTTCGCAAAGTGCTCATATTTACACCTGCTCTAGGTTTCTATTGATCAAATTAGTTACCAGAATATTTTAGAATCATTTCGCATTAGTGGATCCGGGTTCCCTACCGGAAATCATTTGTTTCCGAAATTCTATCCCCAAATGCCCCACATTTTTGTACGAGTAGATTATGAATCACTCCATGCACGCTCGCGGTTTCGTGCGCCTCCTTTTAAACTACGCGCAAATTTTGTGGCGCAAAATTACAAGGCAATCAACGAGTACTGTTACTGGTACACGTATGTACAGCCAAACGGTTTTCGCACAGGTTATGGACATAAAAAATGACCGTTGACACAAAACACATAGAATATATATGCGCTATTTATTTATGCCTGTCAGCGTTGGGTGCATTTGGGGATAGGAATTTCAGTAAAAATGATTTCCGCTAGATACCCATTTATCCACGTATTAAACACTACGTCAGGAAAGCTTAAACCACAGAATTTTAAAAATATAAACTAAACACTCGCTATTGCAGGCTTTTCAGAGTAACTCAGTTTCCCCGCCTTCTTAAACCGAATTTCCTTTCTGAGTATTACAGTGTCGATGAAATAATGTGGGATCAAATTATCACCAAAATTAAATGGCCCGACCGAGTATAAAATGAAACAGCATGAAATCGAAGTTACATCCCCTAAGAAGAACACATTTCCGAAATTTATACCACATGGTGGGGATTTCTAGTCACACTAACCACTTAAAAACAAAAGCGAAACAAAACATAAAACATTACGAGTTTCCTGGCAAGCATTTAGGAAGTTAGTTAGTTGCAATATTTACACTGAAATGTTAGTGTACCATTCATTCAAGAACACAACAACGTTGTTATTTAGATTTGACTAAAATGACTTTTCAATAGGTTAGTAACGGCCTACAGCGTAAATTAAATGCTTTAAACATATGAAAAGATTAATGTTTTTTTTTTGTAACTTATATGATTATTATTAGTATACATGCGGAAAATCAGACTCTAACCTTATCGTCTCATTAACGGCTCAGCAGATATACATTTTGGTGAGGTATAAAAGCGTATCTAAATTTAAACGATTGCCAAATTATTACTTTTAATAAGGACATCGCGTGAAAATATATTGGGCCCCCATTGTCATCCTTGTCCACTGCACAAGGGAAAAAGGACATATTCCAGAAATATCGTATTGTTTGCGTTTATTTGTTTGTTTGTTTTGGTTTGGTTTTTAGTTTGTTTTTGTTTTTAATTTGGCATATTCAAATGATTACCAATGTATTAAATCGCACTGAGTGAATAAGCCAAATAACGACGCGTTTGTGTAATGAAATTTGGTTTAGCATTTTAAGTTTATTCAAGCATGCTTCTCATCAAAAACCAATCACGACAGAAGGCAAGGTCAAAACTTTGTATATTTTGGTATTCTTATTTCTTTGTCGATAACCTCGGAAAACTTTCTGGTATGGATTCCAAACCGATCCGGTGCCATTCAATAAAAAACAGCAACAAATCCCTAAAGTTGGGTGACCTGATCGACAACCGCGTCCCCCACTCTACTCATCAAACTGGACAAATTTGTATCAGAAGTTCATATTTTCTCTTACCCGGGTGCAATATTGTAGGCCAAGAAAATGTTCATTTCGAAACCTTTACAATGTGAGTATACCACATACCACATTTATTAAACCACACTATCCACTACTATCCAAAAAACGGCTGGATCAAATTTAACTCAGAGATAATTAGTACTCATTTTTTTTTGTGATTAGGTTTGTAGGCTGAGGGAGAAATCATGCTCCTATACCTTTAATGTGCTCGACACAAGCATTAATAACAGCCAGATTATAGTGCTGAATATGAGCACTTTACCGAAGGAGACCAGTTGCACCTCATAAAACAGCTCAAACTTTTCAGCCAATAATCATAGTTTTCGTCTTCTGTTTTGACCTGGAAAACTGAGTTATCATCTAAAAACTTAGTTTATGGAATTACTAATCAATTGCCTTGGCATATTCGTATGCATTCTGATAGCGATTGTCAATATGGCAGTGCGGTAGCGCTCAATCAATTTCGTCGGCCGCGTCACATAGTGACGTATTCGACATTTTGGACTTTTCGGAAAATTTTTGCAAATACGTTTGTTTGTACTACTCTACAAATTCACCAAATTTCAAACCTCAAAGTGCCTTAATTAGTAAAATATTAATTAACTAATTATGACGTATTAGCAAAACGTTAAATTGACCGCATCACATAACGACGTATTTGTCGAAAATCTATTCTGCGCAGGCCCATAGCATCGTATCTGCAAGTTTTCGCCGCTTCACATAGTGTCGTATTTGTGCGACGTATTTTTCAGTTCACGGTAGAGTTGCTATTTTGTCGTTTTTACATAGTGATGTATTTGCGCAAACGCGTCACATAACGACGTATTTGCGCGATATTTGTTATTTACACGCTGAAATTGTTATTTTGACGTTTTCACATAGTGACATATTTTATTTAACATAATTCTTTTGGATATGTAAATAACGTTGGAGTTGATTAGGCAAATATATTTGAAATTTAACTTATTTGGTCGATTTCCCACTAGGTTTTAATTGAAATATATGTTTTAATTAACAGTATGGAGCAAATTAAAATCGTAAATCTTCAAAGCCGTTTTTCTCGAAATGCGTATTTTGCAAATACATCAGTATGTGACGCGGCCGACGATATAGCTATTTTATACAAGATATCGACATCCCCAACGGCGACTAGCTTCGTGGCGCGATGGATATCGCACGTAATTTGTGTTCAGAAGGCCATTGGTTCGAATCTCGGTGGTAAAAAATAAAATGTAACAGTTCTTATGTCTCTGTTGTGTAATATAGTATATGTGTAGAATAAATTGTAAATATAAAATAGGATTGAGAGAGAATAAGAAGACGACACTTGTGAGGAAAAGTGAAACTGACTTATGTACAAGTTAGTCAAAATGAGTACCGTCTGGACTAAATTTAAGTCAGGCTGACCAGTTGTGGTCTTCAGTGTACTTCAACTCAAATACATGATGATTGTTAACTTCAATATTTTGCATAGTAATTACTCAATATTTTTGCGTGTAACCGTCACACTTTTTTCTTGAGAAGATACTGCAAATTAGTTTTGGGGGGGGGGGGAAAAAAGTGTATTAGAAACCATTGTAGGCGACGTAATGTGTTGAAGTAATGACAAATTACCTATTCCAATTAGTACAGATTTATTAAAGTCAGGTAGCGTCAGCAAAATTAAGAAGTAAATATACCATTAATAAAAGTTAATTTTGAATGACACTTAAATTTCATTTAAGTCAAATATTTAAGCCTTTTATCGAGTGTTCCGAACCTGAATCAGGTTCAAAGCAAAGACATATTTGAATTCACTGGTAGTATTATGTGCTTGTAACACATATAAAACGGGTTCTTTTAAAGTATAAAATTATGTAATAAATGGCTAAGAGTTGGTTCACTATGACTGTCCAAGACGTCAGGGACAGTCCACTCTACTAGAGTTAATCACTGTTGGGTTTACCTTTGAGGGCTCGGTGCTCTAAATTAAATAAATAAATAAATTACAACCTTTCGTAATATTTTCATTGAGTTATGAAATGATTCAGTTTAAAGTTACAGTAACTACATTTATTTTAATAACTTTTTTAAGATCACAGAGTTATTCGTCGACAAGACACTCTTATTTGCTTTATACCATTGTTTAATATATGTTTAACGATACTATAACCCCACTGAACGATATTTGATTTGGTTTGTGATCCTCATTCCGATGGGACATGTCCTTCTATGCTGTTTTTTTGTATCCCTCCATCGGGGGCTAGGGGAAAACCAAGTGTAAATTCATAATTAATTATTAAATCATATAATCGTCGGTTCCCACAAATAAACTGGCACATTTTCCTGAAAAGAATAAAGTGTCCTTCAATTTCATTTCCCCAATATCAGTGACTAGAGGATACGCATAGACTTCAGCAAACAATGGAGTTAAAGATATTCAATCACCGGCCCGGATGCGGTGTAAAAAAACACTTCAAATTCCCTTTCCATCTGGGAGTGCAGGACCATTGTTATATTTGTCGCGCAAGCTGAAGAGATTTCAGCTGTTACGCTCTCCAATTTAGACTGAGTACTTTTCAGGACAAATACTTAACCTCATTCACAGATAAATAATATTGAGCTTCTATAGTGCGGTTCAATTAACTTTGGCCATTATTTTTTTCATCCTTTTTAGAAAAGGAATAAACATGAACAACTCAGAGAGAAATGTTGCTAGGTAAGCTTGACCTAACAACTTTGTGCAGAACCAAAATCCGTAACTTATTGCTTAACTTCATTTCTATTCAATTTACCGCGTTTTCAGAAGAAAATTTAGTGTCAACGACCTCTATTCTACTATACCCTGTTATTTATTGTGAGAGAGTACGGGTATGTTGGTCACTCAAACCCGAATCGGGAGGTGGTAACATCTGGCTATAACAATGGCAATACATACCCGGCCCATTGTAATATCTTTAGCTCATGGTTAGCTGAAGTCTATACATATCCATTGGTCTCTGATATTGGGAAAAGGAACTGATGTGACCCCCATTTTATATATTTTAAGAAAATGTGCCAGTTTTATGTGCGGGAACAGACAGTTATGTGATCGTAATAATTTATTATGAATTTACACTTGGTTTTCCCTTACCCCCAGATGGGGACTACAGAATTTGTTACATTTGGTTATTTGGTCCACGTCCCATGGTCTATCAGTTTGTAATATCCCTTTTTCGTACTCTGCATCGTTATAAAAGCTCGAGAACCTCTAATTGCGGGTATTGCGAATAGCCCAATCGTACAGATGCTGTAATCCACACCAATACTTGTTTGCTCGTTGGTTAAAATGTACCTATCACTCGTATAATAGATAACATCTTTTACGTCGAGAGGGATGATAGAGGGAAGGCCACTTATTCTGCCCGGCGTCTATTCCTTTGAGCGCAGTCAACACGTATATGACCGGACTGAATTTTATGTTCTTTTACAGGTTATTAAATTCCATATGTCATGAAGGTTTCGTTTTGTTACATGTGTTATGGGGATTACAAAATCACGTTTTTAGCTCTAACTTTAAACGGGTTGAAATATCGGCGCGAAACTACAGATGTAATTTTGGGTGAAGGCCATTCTATCAAGATGAGAAATTTATAGACTTAAATCGGGCCACCCCCCATTTAAGAAACATTCCAAATGCTTCAAACAGCATTAGAAAATGGTTAATTTCGCAAACTCGCAAACAACTTCGCAACTCCCCACACACACCCAACCACATCCCCAACACACACCCACACACACACGCGCTCGCGCGCACCCACACACACGCACACTTTATACACAACCCCAACCCCACATCTCACACATCTACTCATACAAACACTACCATATTATTCTGTTATTAGTCACATTTTTAAGTTATTGGTTACAATTTTCTGGAATTTGAGGTATTAAAACCATGCTATTGGAACTGTATTTTAATTTGGGATGGAGTCCAAATATTCAAACACTGACTTTCATATAATCTATCGGGTATACAATCAAAATTAACAACTACTTCCACATCAATCTCTACTTTGAACGCTTATGGCTGAAGTCGATATAAATTTGCTGATGAAGGTATACAGTTTTAAAAGATGCGCAAACATAAAATTACTTACATAAGAACAAATCTATAGTCTTGTATTTTTAATTTGCGGGTAGTTCGAAATGAAATAAATGTAATGAGAGAACCTGCATGATGCACCGTCTTTGAATGTTAGGAGGTAATATTGAAAGAATGCATCGACGCTTTCCCAAAAATAATAACTTCATAAAGCTATTGGCAACATAGGCTGAATTTCCTATTGGTTCCAATATGAAATTTAAAAAAATACAATTTTTGTATCGAAGAAATAATTTTCACCTTAATACTTTCAGATGGAGATATTTTTTAAGAAAAGATTTACATTAGTGCAAAATTCAGAGCTTTCAATTTTTTAGGGACACCTGATACGTGAAATCTCTTGGTGCACCATTAACAACTACCACATTATTCTCTGCTTATTGGCTGAAATCGATATGAAAATCCTGATGAAGGTATAAATAAATAGATACATAAAGATTAAATTAATTATATAAGAATAAATCTATATTCCTACATTTTAATTTGCGCATGGTTCGAAATCAAGATGAGAGAAACTGCACGATGCACCTTTTATTGAATGTTAGCAGATAATATTGAAAGAATGCATCGACTTTTTTACAAATATAATAACTTCATAAAGGCTATTGCTTGGCAACAGGAATTTCCGGTATTTGCTTTCAATCGAACTGAAATCAGTTATATTTACATGACTTTGAGAGGTGTGTTTTTCGTTTTTGATTGGTAAGGTATTTCAAAATCGCAATTACAGTTGATCACAATTTATTTGCCTACACAATAATTGATAATACAGATAACATATTACCCTACAATAGCTCACAGTATTCGAATATGTTAACAGTAGAGCAAGGCGTGTATTGTGACTTGATTGTGGTTACAAAAATATATAAGCATTGTATGCATAATTGTTTGTTTCAAAAATATATTGATCAAAGGCTGCTAAAAATATCCGTTATTTTCTTTGCAATATAAAATAGTTTTCATATTTCTAGTCTCAAGTCTGATACTGAAAGCACAAAATTGACATACATTTCACCGCTATTCTTATATTGATATTTGAACTTTACAGGCTATAAAGTACCTTGACAAGTCTTATATTAAAATATTGCCCTTTTTGCGAATATGTTATAAAGAACATAATATACTCCGATTATATTAGGCATTTGTAATATACACTCCCAACCTTAGTTTAATGGGCATCTGGCGGGCATTCGACTCAAAATACACATAATTTCTACGTTTATCCCAGTTTCTACAATATACTTATTAAGTTTTGTTGAAATTTACAATTTTATGTTGTTTACCATGCACAAGTAAATCGACCGCTATGTTCTCATGTTATCAAAAAGACTTTGTGCAGTTCAGTCGCTATAGCACAAAATCTACTCTCCAAAAAATAACAGTATATCAATCAAATAATCGATTGTGCTTTTTACTTAAGACGTGAAATTGACTAAAAGTGCACTTAAGGTCAGATTGATTAAAATGCTCTTTATTTCACGGAGAGGAAAAAACGATTTAAAACATCTTTTGACATCATGGCCTCTTTAACTGACACCAGAAAAGGAAAGAAAGAAAAAAACTTAAAGTTTATACGTTCGCATTTATCGTATTCACTGACTGTCTTCAGATACCTCGACAATTGGATTAGGAGACGACCTTCCCTCTTGACTGGAATTTGACACTTTAACAGATGTTGTTCTCGTCAACATACTGGTTCTTTCCAAAAACTGAAAGAAATCCTCTGGCCCATCAGCACCAGCTCCATTTTCGTCTGCTCGCTTTCTACAAGGGCGGTGAAAATGCCACCATTTCTCTAGTTCCAACCGTACCTGCCTATTTAGCCCGCCGTATAGAATCGGATTAATCGCACAGGACGTATAAGCGATCCAGGTGGTGATTCGCTCCCAAAAAATCTGATATCTTGTTGACCCTTTTAGCACTCCAAAGATGTGCAACGCGAAATAGGGTGTCCATAGCAACAAAAATAAGGTTGTGATCAAAATTATCGTCTTAGCAGCCTTGAGATCACCACTTGTAACAGAAAAGAAAGCCTTTACAATTTGTAATTTGCTCTTTGCGCGATTGTCCTTCTTATCCTTTACACCTGGCGTCTGGTTTTGGTAACTCTGAGACTCTCCGCGTAAAGGACTTCCGAGTTCAGCACCACTATTGACCGTGTTCGATTTATCTTTGTCACTAGGATGTACTGTTGCAGTCGGAATTCCGCGACTTTGTGAGGTCGAACCATAAGTATCCGCATTCGAGAATGGAACCACCTGCCTTGCCGCACATCGAGCAACGCGAAAGACATTACAATAGGTGACTAGTAATATAATAGCTGGTATAAGAAAGCAAAATAAGCCTATCAGAGAGACATAAACGATATGGGATGTAGATTGCTGCCAAACAAACGTACAGTGTCCTCTATTAGAGTTGTACTCGTATGCATTAAGACCTAGAAGTGGTGGCATCGCCAGAACACCACTTTGGATCCAGATGTAAGCCACAATAAAGACTACCTTCGTTAGTGTCATTGTCGCTGCGTGGGACATAGGGTGAGCAATAGAAAAGTAGCGTTCCAAGCTGATCACACATAGAGTCAATATAGAAGAAAAGGCAAAGAAAGAATTAAAGTAGCCGTTGGCTTTGCAATATGCTTCGCCAAAGGTCCAGTATCCTAGTCCAATAGTTGCAATAGAGAAAGGTATTACAACAATTGAGCATAGCAAATCAAGTACACATAAATTGAGGACGAACAGATGGGTTAAATGACGAAGATGGGGTGTCTTGACTATGATCAGAATCACAATGGTGTTGCATATGATAGCCACTAGGTCAATCATAGTCATAATTAAAATTTGCACAATTTCTTCAACTCCCAAATTGCAGCATCCTATATCTGTTCCGTTAGCCATAGTTGACTTTCTCTTTCGGCAATCGGTTGATATTTCGGAAGCTAAACAGCTGCTTGATCAGAACTGGAGTGGCACAGTTATTGCATGCGTAGTTCACTCGTTGGCCCTCACATGCGTAGTACTGCTAAATTCTGCCCAAATAACATCACAGGCTACATATACTCCCACGCTAGCCACTCAACCCCATCAACGATTATACATGCGCTAAGATATTATCAAATCGAGATTTTAAAGCCATCCTTGGATTTTTTGCTTGCCTAAATCCCTGTGCTGTACATCTTCTGTCACTAATAAATAAACATTATGATGAATGCAATTTAAACTTTTCCAGTATTCAACAAGATATTAAGCAAATTATCTTTGAAATACATGACGTTAGAATGACGCAAACGGCGAACGAATTTCAGGACTATTTTCGGCCACTTCTGCATTGAGTCGTACGTTAATGTGCACAGTACCTGAGGTTTAATTAGCATTCCACCTGTCCACGATGGTTGAATACTAGAAAATGGCTTTACCTGCTTTATTATATGTCATACCTTGGAGGGGTTATTAGTACCGGGATTAATTCTAATTACTACACGATGTTGTATTTTAGAATTTGATTGATATGCGACAAGCTACATAGCACCTGTATTCGTACTATTCTTAAATTTAAAAAGATTGCTCTGTCATAAATGGCTCAGACGTATTATCGGCTCGCCTGTCATCAGCCACTTACAAATTTTCCTTTTCATCTTTATTGTGAAAATTGTATATGGCAAAGGAAATAACAAGTTAACAACTGATATATCTGCTCGTTTAAATATTAAATCAAAGTGCAAACCAACTAATGTATCGATCGATACACTTGTCAACTGATCAAATTAAATCATTACGTCAAATGCTATAACTACTTCAATTCTACAAGCTTTTGAACTACCTTGACATCTAAAATATTAAAACACATTCAGTGGGGGGGGGGCACAGACAAACAAAAACAGAGAGCGCAAGATTCATAAATATAAAGCAGTTATTTTCTATTTATTTACTATAATTATTTTCATAATTTAGTTACCAAACTAACTTTAGTAATCGAATAGGATTGTTTCTATACTTGACTAGTGAAGTTTATGTTAGACAAATCCAGAAAGTACTCACAATGTTTAGCTTTTGTCATCGTGGGATCGGGTCCCGCGGAGTTTGACAGTACTCTCATTCCTCGGGTGCGATATGAAGACACAGGTAGAAAAGGCTAAAGGAATGGTTGTCAGCCCATATATAGAGGGGGTGTCAGAAAAGCTTCAACGTATCTTCTGGAAACATAATATATACCACCATGAGACCATACAACACAACCAAGAACTTATTGGTCCATCAAAAAGACAAAAGGGAAGCCAACCAGATGTATGAGGTAGTATATGACATCAGCTGCAAAGGATGCGAAAAATCGTACATCAGAGAGACAGAAAAAGCCTTTGGCACTATAGATTAAAAGAACAGGAATGAGCCTTTGGCACTATAGATAAAAAGAATGTTGCAGAGAAGATTATTTAGCAAGAAGTACACCAGAACCCAGAAAAGGCCGTTACAGACCACATTGCACAGGATAATCATATCACAGATAGGGAAGGGACAAAGATACTTGACAGAGTCTCAAATCAATTCACCAAGGAAGACCAGGGAAGCAATTTGGATACGTAGAATAATTCACTGCTTAAAACATCGCACCCGAGGAATTAGAGTATTGTCAAACTCCGCGGGAAAAGTAGTGAACCCGATCAGTTGTGATCAAGTCATCATCCGACGATGACGAAAGCTTAACATTGTGAGTACTTTCTTCTGGATTTTCCTAACATAAAATTCACAGTTAACTTTTTCAACTTTATCATTATAAAGAGACAACTTCACAACTATATATAATACCACACAGTTTCACTTATATATAACACCACACAGTTTCACCTACCACGTTCTAAATCTGCAATAGATAAAAACTTGGACCCCTTATGCACCAGTAGGCGTGCAGAAGACCTTACGTACGTAAATGCTAAGCAAAATAAAACTTTTTTCGTCGCATCAATCCCTTCGCTCTTCAAAGTAGTACAAATTAGTAAAAAACTGTCCGGTTAAGTATTGCTGCTCTTAGTTCGTTACTAATCAACCTATGATGGTCGCAATTATCTGGCACAGACACACTTATTGTCTAAATGTATCGCTTTATATTGCATTTCATAGTTTCCTGTTAATTGCCCTACGTGTTTTTTTTTTTTTTGGTTTGATATATATATATATTTATTATGGATTTGTGACCATGTTAAATTCAAACCAGGATTATTATTGCATGCTAGCTATTGTTACCTTTTTTGGTTTTTGTTTTCGTTAATAAAAGCTGCATGCCTTCCATTTATTCTGTTTATGTTACAACATTCTTTCACATATTTGTCCGATTTTTTTTTTATTTAGCTTCCGTACACTCCGATGTAGGTCTGTTTTCCTTGTAATCGTAAACAAATTAAGTCTTGAAGGGTCTTCATTCTTTATAAGCTCTTCTGAGTTGTCCTTGGAGGTCCGAACACATTTCCTATTATCACCAATCTGCTGCATAAATTGATATGATGATATGAAATCAATTTTCGTAGCAGTAGACGATTTAAGGAAACCGCCATGTTTATTATTTACACTGTCGTTCTACCACAAGCCGTGAACTTCGCTCGTATCCTTTTTGTGCTCACCGAAATGCGCAAGGATGGTGCTTTTGCAAACTGTCTGAAGTCACTGGCTGAAATCTATTGTGTTAATATTAAACCTCATTGTTGGGTACTATAGTAGATTCAACCCATCGTGTCACCTCTAGTACTTTTCTGAAGGTATGGACATTGAATGAGGGGCATGTGCAGTGGGTGGAAATTAAAATTCCACGCAAAATCTATTGAAACATGCAATTCCATACCAGAGAAAATCAATTCTATGGTTAATGAAAGCATTCAAGCCAACGTAAGCGCATTTTAGCTAACATTAACTCTCAAAGCATTCTGACTAATCGTATTTGCTTTAGTGGTATTCAATGTAACAGGTGCTCGTGTAACAGGCGCTCGTGATTTGGATACGAAGAAACATAAAAGTCTTTGCACTCTCTATGTAAAAATGATGTCAACATGAAAGATCAGATTATCCGTTCATTCATGAACCAGGTGAATCGGACCACATATTTTCTATTTCTGCATCCTCTCCCAACTAATCGACGCTGTCCAAAACTTTTCCTCTGGTGACACGATGGGTTGAATCTACTATAGTATTCGAACAGAAAAAAGGCTATTGCATATTTGGAAATCGTGTAGGTTATTGTACTCTATAGACCCTTTTCCAGATATTGATCTGACATGTGCCAGGTAGACTAATTCATACAATAGTAATTGTGTGAAGTAATGCGTGCATGCTTTTAAAAAAGCATGCCAAACACACATTGAATGATGTCACTAGCCCTGGGCTGACAGGCAAACCAGACAGGCAAGTCAACCTAAAATGATGAACCTAACATCAGTTGTTCTTACAACATGATATCCTCTGATGCTCACAGTCAATCAGGAGTGAGTGAGTGAGTGAGTGAGTGAGTGAGTGAGTGAGTGAGTGAGTGAGTGAGTGAGTGAGTGAGTGAGTGAGTGAGTGAGTGAGTGAGTGAGTTAGTGAGTGAGTGAGTGAGTGAGTATTAAAATTTAACGACACCTCAACACAACTGTGTCATATCGTGTCATTATGATCAAATAACTAAACAGTTTTCAAGACAAACTTAATAAAAACGTTCACTTCAGTTACAACATTTATAAAAAGACATTTAAAATACATAAATAAATCATCCTCCTTCAGAAAATTTAAGACAATTTATCACCTGAAGAGGCCTTGAAATAATGTTTTCAAATTTGAGACGTTATAATATTTTCTACGTTTAAGCGCATAATCAATGCATTCAATTATTATGTAGCACAATATCACAAGGAATACAAAGAGGAACTGGCTGACCTCTAAGCAAATAACCATGGGTCATGTAAGTATAACCAATTTTTGATGCTGCCAAACAATTTCGTCTCTTCGTCCAATTAAACTTGAACCGCTCCAACAGTTGGTTGCAAAGCATGCATTTTATAATTAGGAAATGCATCCCATAGAATCTACCCATAGAATCCAAGCTAAGACAACATGCTTTTGCAATTGAGACAAATTGAAGATAATTTCCAACATTTCAGCAGTATAGGATTGGTGACACTCTCCGCGTTTTAAGTCCATAAGACTAGATAGTGAATCAGTAAATATAATGAAATGGCTCTCATTAGAAATTTCAGCTAATTCTAAGACCATCCTAAGTGCCTGAAATTCAGAAGTAAAATAGATGCATTATCAGGTAACCTAATTTGACGTTGATCATGCTGACTTAAAACTGCTTCAGCAGCTCTGTCCAAAACCTTGGACCCATCCAGCACATATTTAGAGTATGTTGGAATGGGGAAAAAGTCCACTAATGTAGGATTAACCCTGGTTTAAACCATGGACTAAAGTTAGACTCCCTTTCAGAATACCAGCCATATGTTTTAAGAAAGCGAAGACCTCGAAAAATGTATGACTTTATATTTTACTGGGATCACGGAATTGAATTATCGTATGCTATAACATGGTCCTGATTTTCATGGATTTCAACTGCAGACGTGTGCACGGAATGTGGACAATAGCGAAGTCATTAACAAATTGTATTTGTGCAAGCTCATACTAAATGACTCTGTCCAACAATTTTCACTTGAACAATAGTACTTAATTGGGCGACCTGCCGACTGACTGCTACGACTTTCTGGTTTGGTCAAACACACAATATGAACCTTCTTAATTTTTCTCTTTGGAGTCACTCTTTGAAGGCGTGCAATGACTAGGGTAGATATCAACTCTGGTAACTAAGAAAATCCTAATTGGCACACGTTCTACAGATCGCACCATGTCTTGCATCAGATTTTTTTCATGGGAGCCCAGAGACTGTATTCAGCTGAAAATGTACAAAATGTTTATTGGTCTGATTGTGTTAATAGACTCAAGATTCAATATTGCATATTGCTGGCGGGTCACATCCTGTGCAAAAAATAGGGGCAAATAAGATAATACATGGGTTAAATATTAAAATGTTCTAATCATTTTCAAATACATCTCAGTCTTTCCGTCTAGCGTCAAGTCAATGGATAAGTGTCTTCAAATTATTTCGTTACCAAGATAAGGTAAAATATCGCATGGAGGTCGAAAGTCACAAAATCTACTGCACAGAGAACACAAGTTCTCCATAATGCTCCAATTTCATTAGAAATAAGCTGAAATTGCTCGTCTTAATGTATGGGTTGAAAAGTTTTCCATACCCGAGGTATAGTGTATCGAAAGTGGCTAACATTGAAACCATTCCATATAAGTGGATGACCTTTGGCCTCCAGTCACACATTCACGTAACCTAAGTAGATATGGCAAACGATTGACATTGTGTAATCATTGTACCTTTTGGTAGACGTTTCATATAGAAGTCCCATTGATGGAAATGAGGGAATGAATGGCAATACCTCATTTGCGTCAATGGGACTTCTATATGAACGTCTACCTACATTTTCTGCTGAATAGACTTGCTGGGCTCCTGACATAAATCCTGCCGAATCGGCCTTTAGCTGTGATCGGAATAACTGATGGCGCCGTGACAGATTTTTAACGGACAATTAGCTTTTTTTCAGATCATGTCCACCAGCAACCACGTATAGCGCCATCAACTGTTAGTCAGATTATGATTATGCGGGACTCATAGCTAAGGCCGATTAATTTGTAGAAATCTTCAAGAAATTAAAATATACAGCCTTACGGAATTTTTTAGAGTTCTCTATTCCGCCAAGGAGGGGGCTCATTCAAATATAAAAGAATTCATACGATGGTGGCAAGCCTTCTGCAATGTAGTCAACTCACCAAACGGAATCAAAATAAATTACAGCACTACACCAATTATTTAGGCACTTTGAATGTTGACGGTACATCGGGGGATCCCATGTTTCACACCTGCGCGTACCAGCAACATCGTCCTCAGGTCTTATTCAATACATGAAAAAATCAAATAACCCTTCTAGACTAGAGAATTCCAGAAAAGATGCTTAAGGGGGGTATGGGTCTGAAGCAGTGAACTTTGAAATGATGTTTCTATTTTCCTAAATAGTGGTATTACATGTTATATATCGCTATTGTAGCCCTGTCCAAAAGTGTTAAAATCCATGAACATTTTTTCTCTGTTGGCCGGTTTCCCCGTAAGGCCTCTTGATTGGCTAAACACGAGAACGAATAGTAGCTATAACTACTAAACAGCTACTGGGACGAAACTTGGGTGACATATGCAGGAGGTAAGTACGGAGTGAACCATGAACCGGATTTTTAATAACCTGGCCATGGCAACCGGCAATCGCCCGCAATCGCATAATTTCATGGCGTAAATTTGAATTGGAACACATTTTGAAATCGCTCATGTTCACCTATCGGCCTATATGTGCTTAATATGGTGTGCCAAATTTCATGTTCATAGCATGTAGCGTTTTCTAGTTAACGTTCGTTCTCTTTTGGATGTTCGTATTTTAACCGAAACGAGTGTATAGGCCCTCGGAAAAAACCATTTACAAAATTGAGGGCGCTTTTGATTAAATCTTGGAATTTTTTTTTAATTTCCTTTTTATACTGAATTATCCATAATTATTACTGAAAGAATCTCGAACTAGTGCATCCATTGTCTGTAATTAATTTTTAAAATAATTTCTTAAATATCGCAGGGTGAGAAACAATAAATCAATAAAATCACTTACCCAGTGACATTTAATACTTTAATTATGGAAAGGATATATAAGTAATTATAGACTTCAATTAGCCCAATGAATTTGTTAATAGTTCATAAATATATCTTTTAAAATCTCTTAAATATAACCCCTTGCAATTTTTCACAGATAAAATAAGGAGATGATGCATTTTTTTGGCAAATTTCGCGTACACTACTTGACTTTGATCAGCCATATCTCGTGAACCGAATGTCCGATTGGGATCGAATAAAACGCATTTTGTAGATTTACATCTACACAATTTAGCCAGTGCATTATCTCCTTTTGCTTGATTAGCCAGGCAGATTTTTTTATCATATATCAGGGGATAGAGGAAAGTGGGAGACGCGCCACACAGCGCCCACCACGCGCGGGCCCGGGGTGTAATGGTGCAGACGAAAGAAGTACGACGAGGAAGGCTTTTTTATTAGACAAGCTTGTCTTCTACCAACTCTCACTTTTCTAGACAATGAGTGATTTATCTGAGGGCAGACTCATGAACGAAAATGCCGGTTGCTTTGCGATTTGAGTGGCAACTGGGTCAAAATGTAAAAAAATCAAATGGCCGCCAATGCAACATATTCATATTTATTTTTTGTTTTAATTAATGCATTTCTACTTTAAAAGTTATCCGACTTAATTTACTTCTATATACCGTCCTTTGAAGCTAAGCATATTTTTCAAATAACTTACCAGCAAAATTCTTTCCCCATTAAGCCCGAAATGGAGAAAATTCCAAATGGCCGCCAACATACTGACGTAATAAATGTAATATATACTACTCAATGTGAATTTTTTTATTACAATTTATTTTAGAAAGGGAAAGGATAGGTACAATGGAGTAATGTTATCCAGTGAAAGGAAGACTACCTGAGGCGATTTCCATCTAAATACCTCAACATTCTATTTCCTAGTGTCTTAGAATAAGAAAAGGCTAGGCCTACTGTTTAGCTTGTTAAATTTTTGTATTGTCACTTTGTAAGGAAGTCCTTAATGTACGCAAATATAAATGTGACTGGATGTCTGGACTTCGAAATTGCTTTAAGAGACATTTGGACAAGCCTAATAGCAATAACACTGTCAATATATTCCGTAGGAAGTGAACGGAATCGTCAGACGAGTAAATTATAGTAATCCTTTCCCATTAGTAAATATTTGTCCCGAACGACACGCAGAGTTCAGTCAGCTTGTTCTTATATACGACACACTTTCCAAGAATGATAGGCATGCCTAAATTTCAGTAACCTAAGAATGACAGAGATATATTTTGGTATTACCTTTCGATTAACAAAATATAAATTGGGCTCTTTAAAATGCCGACACCACCACTGCAAATTAGTATTAGTTAATGTTAGTGGCTCGAAGACCTAAGTATAAAGACCGCAATTAAAGCAGGAGCATGGACCCACTACAGAAAAAGTTGACACCTTTGGTAGTTAGTATGGCCCCTCTTTATAAATGCTAGGGAGTGTTTGTGGTGTCAGTTTTTTCAATATAGGGCCAATTTAAGGCTACACAGGGGTTCCAACTTTTAAATCTCCAATCATTTTGAATGTTTGCCATATTTCCGTCTAGTCAAAAGGATTCCAAATATGAATAGTTTTGTACCATCTCTGACCATTGGGTTTGGAGTTATAGCGTAAAATGGTGGAAATGTTAAAAAAGGTAATTTTCCGTTTGATTAAAATTATCAGATTCACTTTTAATGTTGACCTGTTACAAATGAGATTGACCTTTTTTACCTTTAAGTCATTTTTACCTTGAAAACCTTGAAATGGTCGGAAGCGCAAGAAACATTTTGTCAAAAGCGGTATAAAAACTCTTCAAATCGCACACTTCCTATATGCCTGGGATCTCCTTATATAAAAAAAGGTCATTGCACAGATTAGTGTCTTCGGTTCAAACTGTGAGAATTTAAAAAGAAACCATATGAGGTAGTGGAATAGGTGGTTTGGAAATATGCCTATTGGAATATCATATCTGGAATATCAAGATACTGGTGTACTATAGAAAGAACGTATGCATTGTTTAATTCCTTGGGAGACTTTCATTTTTTTCCTTGACTAATTGTTAACTCTAAATTGGTAGACAATTATCAGTGGTCAAATCTAGTTTTTTATCAGTGTCTATTAAATTCATGGTATCTCCACAATGTATTTTATGGGGTAATGATAATATAAGACACAATAGCAGAGTTCTGTTCGTTAAAATGAAATACAAGCTGGAATGATAAATTTGAATGACATTCGCAGTTGGAACAGATTCTCCATTTTAAGCGAATTGTGAATATATTAAAAATCTATTATAACTTGTTTATCTTACAAGTTGATTAAGGTAAGTCCATGCAATTCCAACCGTCTTAAGAAAGAATAAGGAATCGAGACTGAGTTGCTTTTGAAAAAAAATACTACCTCTATTTTTATGTTAAGTTTTGAGAAGCTGTATATTATTCTTGGCTCATTCAAAGACTCTATAGGTTGCTGAATCTAACAAACAAAAACCTTTCTGCATTAAGTTACTGAGAAGATCAATTTAATATGGAAATAAATTTTGTGATAACTTCTTATTTCACACAGCGATAGAGTCAAACACGATAGCTATACTTCCAATCATTCTTTTATATATTCTCTTACCTGTAAAAATATCTCTACGAATGAAACTTTCTGGCACAGATGAATTTACGTTTTTGTAAAATGTACTGAAGATTATACCATTTTTAATAATGTGTTCTAAAATAGATTATTTTGAAATCAGTTTAAGGAATTTGTATATTTCCTTGATGAACTCTTCTTTGGACTTATTTTATAAAGCTGTTTGTAACATCGGAAGAAAACGAATGCGATTTAATAAACGTTTTAAATTTTGTCAGTCCCCAATAATGAAGAATGAATAAAATAAACAAATAACTTTTTCCCTGTTCTACTTGTTTCAATTAGAGATTCAAAAAGTAGTGCCCAACTGCCAGGAAAACAAAGAACGTTACTTAAAATACATGAAAATTGTAGAACGTACTCAAACTTACTTGAAAATTTGAAGTATCACTTAATAGTGTTGTATTGTGAATTGTTAAGTAATATGATGAAACATAATAAATGCAGACGTTATCTCTTTGAGGGTTATGGTTAAAAAAAATATGAATAGGCTTATTTAGCAGTGGATGGTGTCAGCACTTAGAAGATCTCGTACTCATTTTGCCTTAGTCAAAGGTTAGAACTAATGTATCTGGTAGTCTTAGTGTTACTGAAATCGAGGCATGCGATCTCCATTTTGGAATGTATGTTTGTATTAAAATCAGCTTAGTTCTCAAGAGTAAATCCGAAAAGAAATTAATGGCCACATATTTTCCTTCACTTAAATATGGAATAACGGTAATTCTGATATTGAGAGACATGCTATTGGTCTTTTTAAATTCACTGTAAGTCCCTTTGAAGAAAGAGACTCATATAGGCAACTAGAATCCTCATTCAATAATTTATTTGCATACATAAATCATGACTTTTAAACATATACTTCTCTTGTACTATCCAAGTACGAGGAAGGAAATCATGTATTATAAAGAACCTTGGTCAGTCTTTGGACTTGCTCAACAGTATTTTTTCTGTGGCAGACGACAAGTATGAAAACTATAATACCTCCCCTTTTGACTTTTCAGTGATAAATGCACTCAAAGCTAGAAAGTTAACTGGCATACAACATATAAACTAGAAGTTGTATCAAACACCTATACTAAAAACAGGTAGTGAATGACTTTTACAATCCTGGTTTAATCTATACACTAGGTCTATGTATTTTAGCGCCATTTTGAAATCAGCATTACCCCTTGGGCCTACAACTTTAAGCTATAGTTGACAATAATATACTTACCATTATACTTCCCCTTCAAGAGACAGTATGCTTGATAACACGGAATTATTGTGGGAATTGTACGCCTAAAATTAAGTTGTTAAGTTTTGTATGATATTTTGGTGGCATCTGAATTGGTCCAATTTTTACCCATTGAGGCAGATTTTATGATATATTATTTAATTACTCAGTTGCAAAATCTGTGTAAAGGTAGGTTCAGTCGGAACATTACCAACTATATCTTTTCACTAATTTAGTGGTATTTTTGGCGGCCATTTTGAATTTCTTGAAATTTGTGACCCCTTTGCACTCAAAATACAGCAAAGCAACCGCATTCCGTGATCAGCTAAAAACATCAGTCTTAGAAAAATGGTTCAAATGCTTCTACTAAAAAAAATGCCTCATGAACTTTCTTTTCATGAATTTCGTCTTGTCTATTCAGTGGAGTTGATTTTTATTTTTTTTTGCTCCACGGTTTTGAATAGAAATATTGTCTTGTAGTATATCAAAAAAGATACCATTTGCGTAATGAGATGGCCCCACAACTGGCGTAATCAGCAGTTCAATGAAGTATACAAATGAGCTCTTAATATTCATAACTGTCCAAAGTATACAGCACATAACCGTGTCCCGTGTTCTATTGCCATTCCACGTTAAATTAGTTCATTGAGTATTGGATTAGCCTGTAGAGTAGATTAATGCCTTTCTTCACAATTGCAGATGACTCCATTAATCTGCACAACCCGTCAAAAAGTTTTACAGAACATGACCTCATCGGTTTCTATCTATCTAAGGCCGCAGCCGAGATGCTATTCACCATTAGCGCCAAAGTCCTGTTTGTCCAGTAGGTTGGGGATTCAGATGGATCCTGCTGTGATGTCTCGAGCAATCAACATCAATGTAGTTAAAGGGGCGACGACCCCTGTTTTGGCAATGGTAACTTCCACACTTGACGTCGGAGACTACTTGGTCAATCGCACATGACAGTGACCGGCAAATCGCGGCACGGCGGTTTGGCAACAGAATATTAATTGGAGGATATCTCCATATATCGTGTTTGGTCTTGTGCTCGCGCCAGGACATGCTTTGTACCCGCATAAGAAGCTTGGTGTAGGTGCCATCCAGTCTATCCTTTAGCTCTTTCTTCAATGGTCCGTCTCAGATCCTATAACAGGATACTCTACTACACAGCTCAAGAATTTCAGCTAAGATTGAATTGGAGATACCAGATTGCCATAAGTGGTGTTAGTTTATGCAGGCATTCCAAGCTTGTCCTTTGGCGTGACGGGAAGTCTTTCTTGCTGTCGGCAACATAGGACCCCTAGATACTGAAGTCCTTGACCTCTTATTGGCTACCATCTGCTGTGCAGCTAGGTTGATGATCGTCTCCTCATTGACAGTCACAATCGTGTTCTACACAGTGTTATAACACACACTGGGACCAAAAATCAGTATTTTCCGTCGAGATTTCGCTTTTACGTGTTAAAGCAATGACGAAGTCTAAAATTGAGATTTCTTGGCTGCCACGTGCGTAGGATCGTTTGAGTGGCAGGGGATAAGAATATCACCCCCTCCTAAATGTAGGCTTTAATAATAACGTGGTTCTTCGTGAAGAGATCTTTCCCCCGACTGGTAAACCAAAAATGGGGGGCACGTACCCCTCTCTTTGCGAACGCATATAGACCTGCGTGATCCTACATGCTACATTGTTTTACAGCACTGTTTCGTATGACCCTAAACAAAAGATGTGGATAACGTGCGCGATAGAACTTAAGATGTTTTAAGGGTGCACGTAATTTAAAGAACTTGCTTGATACCATTTTAATGAAATTTAATAAATATGAGAAATTGATAATTTTGAAAAATAAAAAAGATTGTTTCAATATTCTCGACAGTTAGGAATCATTCACGTCTTTAACATGCACTATTTTAAAAAATCCATCTTTTATTTCATTCAATTACACTTATTCACACGTGACTTTCACACGTGTTTTCTCAGAACTTGAAACATAAAACAGGCATTAGTATGAACGATTATTAATAATTTAATTTAAAGCATTAATATTGTTCACAATTAACACCTTTAAGTGTTAATGATCAAACACTAACACCTGCTTTAACATGTTTTAGTGTTAATTCTCTGCAACCCTCCTATATCTTTGCATGTAAAAATATAAAAATTAACACGTCGAAGTGTAAAAAAGTGTTATCTGTTGACTATTACAGTGTATGCGTTATTATAACATCCAAAAAATAAACAGTAACAAGGAAGGCAACATAATTATGTACAAATGCATATGATTCTATATAGAATAAAAATATCTACATATAAACAATTGATACACTATAAAGTACTAAAAGGAGCAACATGTTACGCCAAAAGTTTCTCCGTCAACTAGCAAATCGCAGCAAAAGAATATCACAGGTTACATACCATACGAATATGAACACAAGTTTCAGTGTTCATTGGGAGAGACAGAGATGTTCAGAGTGATTAAAAACCAAGTGACCCCACAAATGATCTCCAACGTTATGTTCAATGATTTACCAGGACTTTCTACCTTTAGTGCAAATGTTTTTGTGGAGGTCAAAACATCACTATAGGTGCCATTTCTTATTTTGATCACTGTGTGTATACAGAGGAGGCGAACAAATACTTAAAGGGGTACTAACCGATTGCCAGCCTCGACCCCACCAATAACCACGTCAAACGTGAGATATTGTAATACTGAAAATTTTAATCTTTGGCAGAGTAATTTGTTAAATTATTTTATAATGATATGTGTTTTTCCTATATCTGATATTTGCCATGACAGTCTGCCACGATTACTCATTATCATCTCGTCATCTGATCAAATGTTGGAATTAAGCTACGCGATAGAGAGTCCTTCAAGCCTATCAAGAAGCCTGCGTATGTTCAAGTTGTAATTGGCCAATACACCTTAAAAGCAATATATGTTCCAATGTTACTGTGCTACAGCCCTGTGCTACATATTTTATTTCCAGCGGAGTTGCTAGAATTATTTGTTTATCCTCTGAAGATTTTCAGATACATTTGGTTCCAGTGGCGGACACATCTGTAACTCGAAAATGCGAATATCGAGACCCATCTGAATTCGTTGTTTAAGTCTTCAGCTTCCGTGTGCTGCTACGCGTGAATATGTACGGACCCTGAAAATGAACATAATTATGGATTGAAAACGTTGAACATATATTTTTTTAGTAATTACTTTCAGATATTATCTGACAGCTCCAAAACAAATAAGTAATTCAGTGAATTTTACCCGTGGTCCGTACTGATAGCTTGCTTTATTATAGCTTGGTGATGTTCTCGGCACATTTGGCGCAGATGCCTCGAGCTCGACATGAAGATACCGCAGGGATGATACCAGTAATCGCAAGTAGTAACAACTGCACCCCCACCTCCCGCCTGCCAGAAGCAATAATGGCCGTGGTTGACAATCCTTTTGATTGTTAAACAATAATGCAATTTTCCCAGTTACTGCCAGAATTACATAAATTAAAAGAATTACAAAAATAAAGACAAGTAAACAAACAACAAAAACAACAACAACAAAAAGCAAACCGCAAAAATAATCAATGAAAATAAACATACTCCATGCCTGGCTATTTGAATGGCAGCATAAATAAATTTGATATTTTTTAAAATAAATTGGCCTGTTATCCTTGAAAGAAATTCCCATCAACCCGTAACAGCAGGAAATCTCCGTTAATATTAATGCTTGTAAAAAACTTATTATGTAAACTGTTTTACATCTTTTTCAGAATTTTTGAATGAAATTAAAACTACTTATGGGTTACAGAAAAAATAAGCCAAATATTAAGATGTGATTTCCTGTATAGGTCTTTAAAATTAGGGCATTATCAATTATTTTTGATATAATACGTCAAATAGACTAATCGGGCTTCTGCACAATGTTAACTAGGGGATCTTTTCAACACAACCAATTTACATCACTTCCAAATAGGTTTTGTAATAGATTAGGTGACATCAGTTTCAACACAATTAGCGCCTGGTCTAACTGACATGTTAAGATGTGCAAAAATATGCCCCATCAGGGGCGGATCCAGAATTTGAAAAACGTCCAAAATTACCGGGGGGCGAAAGGCTAAACTTGGTCCAAAATGGCGATTTTGCAAGAATTTGCAGAATGACCGGGAGGCGCGCGCGCCCCTCCCTAGATCCGCGCCTGCCCATAGAGTTTACGCATTCAATAGCCTTATCACGCTGATTGAGCCGAATTTTAAAGTAAACCCGCCAGATGCTCACTCATACCTGCCCGGGCAGTGCTTGTTCATTGCCTCGGCGTTGACGTCACATGTCAACTCATCTATATGGTGACATGCAGAACACTGATCGCTCTATGCACGTGTGAGAATTTGACATCCTCAGCTCCTTGAAAACATTGGCTGTGGCAACCAGTCTAGAGCGGAGCTATTATTATATGAAATGCTGACACAATAGCAGTAGTGATTTATTCCGTCAAATGTTATCTAAGGAATACACTTCCAGTGCACCAGTGTATTGTTGCTATCACTTGTTGTTCTGTGCATTATATCCTACGAAACAGTCTCCAGTAAGGTTATATGAGGCAGAGAGCACAAAATTATATTATAACCTCGGCACGCAAAAAAAAGTTCTAGCTAACCCTTTGCACGGGAAACAAAAGAATCTTGATACTTTGTGCATCCGTCTTCGGTGTGACTTCAGGACAAAACCTCTAGGAAAACAATGAGAATGATTCGTGAACAAACTCTGAACAACAATGGATAATCAATATACAACAGATTTACCAACCATGTCCATCCAGATGCCAATGGTTTTGGGTTTTATAATAATTATTAATAGGGCTGTTTTGAATTAGAGTTGTATCGGTGAGCATTGGTACAGAGCGCATAGCTCGTGCCCCATCTTCTGGAGCGTTTTTTCAAGGGTATTATGTTTGATAGAGATTACTTTTGCAGGGGAAGTTCTGGAGTTTTGAGTTATGCACCGGTAATTTAACAGAAGCATGATTTGAGTTGGGAACTTTTAAACAAAAAAATAGCAGTGGACGATGAAAAACCGTGGCACCGGACGTTGTGGCCTGGGGCCTAACTGGTGAGTAATTATTAAAGCACAACTTACAATGTACTGATTATTACATGCGAGGCCTATTATTGCATGGCTTTAGCATAATTTACAATTGAGTGGTGTTACGACTATGGTTTTATGACTTAATGATAAGTGTGGTTAGTGCCACGACAGTCATGGATATAGCCTTTGCCTGACTGAAGTTTCAGTCCCATATTTTTCTAATATGGAAACTGAGATCACTGCAATCTCCTACACGTAGACAGGTCGAAAAAAAAATATTTTTAAAATATCTGGTTTACAACCCCAATTTTTGAATTTGTCCTCAGATCATGTGTATTAAATAAAAAACAGCCACTCAGTCAAAGAGAGAAGAAAGAAATGCAAGGTGTTTAATGGCAAAAAAAGTCATGTTCTATGCCGTTGCGAGGGGCCTCCACATGGTGCAAAAATTTTCACCCTCAAAAAATCATTTATCTTCAAGCTCGCGAAATGCGGAAACTACTACTTGAACAGGGGCAACAGAAGGTCGTTTAATACCTACCTATCCACATCAACCAAGAAACTTACTGATATTTTGATGGTTTGGGGTGGACCTCGTCTACCTTTGCTATAGGGCCCCTTAAGATTTTTGAGTTTTACATCATGACCATATTTGAAACATATAAGAAGCTTAAAAAATTCCCTCAAATATAAGCATCTTTTAAACCGTGTACATCATACAAAACAAATTTAAAGCAACAGCTTAAAGTCATCACCTGAGTCTGTGATGTAAAAAAAAATCGTTGAGGGGTACAAATTCGGAACCCAATGTTATGCATGCAAGGTTAATTCTGCCTCCAAATCACGAATTTTGTTTGATTCAAATGGTTAACAAATCACATACCATGAGATACCAACGACGTTAGGGAAGAACCCGTATTACAAAATCAGTTAACAGTGCTATATTGGATCAGGAAATGGGATCGAGTTCGAAGCATGCCGGGGTGCCATGCCAGTCTTTGCGTTGAGATGACCGTCCCTGGTGATGGTGTCACGAGGCAGTATAAGTATTAGGGAGAGTCTATTCGCACCGCGAATAAGCAATGTTTTCCGGTAATTCGCATCGTAGCGGTGTGAATAAGAAACCTTTTCTTATAATTCGCACCGGGTGGTGCTGAATTAGAAATTTTTTTCTTGTAATTCGCACCATAGCGATAAAAATAACGAAAATTTTGGACCGTTTTTCACCACCGTCAACGCGGGAGTTAGGTTAGCCATATATTAGCTCTATATCAGTCTTATAATAATTTATAAATGTATTAAGATTCAAAAAATTTCTCCGCATGTGTGGGTGTGGGGTGTGGGGGGGGGGGCGGTATTTTTCTCTCGTTGTTTCTTTTCGTTTTTTGTTGTTGAAATTTGGGATGCTTTACTCCAAAGAACATTTCGTTGTGTATTTTTCACTCTATTTCATCCATTTTATATTGTTTATTTTTATATTTATTATTTGCTTTAATGTATTTATTCATTTTGTTTTCATTTCATTGTTTTTAGGACTTTTTTTATTTTATTCATTTTTAAGTTAATATTTTGTTTTTTATATTGCTGTTTTTCATTACTGTATTTTTTATTAGTGATTTGTATTATTTTTTGTTCATTTCACCTTTGATATTAGTTTTGAATTGTTAGATTAGTAATTTTGTTTTATTATCAGTTTAGACTTCTTTTTATTACTTGATATTTTATGTCGGCCTAATTTTTAATTGCTGTTATTTTGTGTAAAACAAAAAATTGATGAAAATAAGTGTTTTTACTTAATTATTTTAAATTTTAATTTGCTCAAAATCATCCAAGCATTGTTCTTTCTATTTTCAATGAAAAAAGACAGTAACATGGCAGGAGCTCGACAGTTATTAAAAAGGTTAAAGGGGACGGGGGATTTGGCACACAGAACCGAGTGACCATCTCTCTTGCAAAGCGTTTGGGCCAGACTCAAAGGATCCAGTGCGGCCATTACTAATTGGGCGCCAAATTTTTCCATTTGTGAAAATGTGATATATCCTGAGTGACAGCGGAATATGTAAAAGCGCTTGAGGACGTTGTGTAAAGCGCTCTATCGAATACTACATATTCTTTAAAAAAAAAAAACGCGAGACACATGGCCGCACCGGGGTTCGAACCCGCAACCTTCAGATCATGAGTCAGCCGTCACATTTCCACGGACCTATGTACTCCTGGCATTCCTTGAATACGAGGGAAGGCGTATCATTGATGTTAAATGTTTCAAATCCTCATGCGTGACATGACACCGCTACTCATTATGTTTGCATGGCTATCACTGGCGCATATTTTGCATTGATTTGAATGGTGAACATGTTGAAAAAAAGTGAAGATTAGCTTGACACCCCGATATGTCTCGTAAGTAACGTCTTGAAAAAAAAGTACACCCGATGACTGAATCTGGCTTTTTGAAAATAGTTTTACTACGCCTTCAAATGCATTGATACTAGTCTTTACTAACACATTAATATAGATCTCACATCTTGATCGATACGCGTGGACAAACGAGATGCAGGAGCTTGTGCTTTGCCGTCCTTGTTAGCTATAAACGGTAACAAGATGAAATGGTTGGTGTCACGTGTCAGGTACAGGTCACGGGTCAGGATCAGGTATCAGTTTGCTCTTCGGGGGCGACCAGATAAAAATACGACTATGTTAAATCAAGGTCTGTCAGATGACCCTCTCCCCAAAGTGATATTAGTTTTCCAAAAGACACCGATTAGTATGATAAAACAGTCCAAAATTTACCTTTTCTTACTGATTCAAAAACCGATCGTAAGATGACGCTAATCGGTTGTGTTTTCCAAATGTAGGGACGTACGTCATTTTTTACCTGAATGGGTCCCCCGACGCAAAAGAATAAAACCAATCAATGCCGTTGCGTCAGGCAAATCTTTTTTTTCAAAAAATTGGCTGGTTAATGCACATAATAAAATTCCTTTTAAGATTCAACATCTGTATATTGTTCTTTTAATAATGAATATTCAATTGTCCCCGCTAATGTGAAAAAATGGGTTCCATTAAGTCTACCAAACGTGAAAACATAGTCAGCCGGCTAAATAACCTTACAGTGGACTTGTATGAGAAGGAACGGATCCCCAGTTTTTTAGTAATAGCAGGCACAGCACTTGCGCGCGGTGCGGGGGTTATGCGTAAAAGCATCGTTAAGGGTGGTTGACAAAAGTTATCCTAATGTGTGAAATGGAGTGCTTGAGTGACTTTCAATTCCCCAGTTCTCAGGACATAGATATAATGTTTGTTTTTTCATTCAAATGAAAAACTATGGTGTTGATAAAGTGAGTTTTCTAATCAAATTGAAAAACCGAACTTTTTACAAATTGGAAAATAATGAAATCTGTTTTTTTTTTTTTTTACCTATTCACTTTGAAAAACATTTTTTAAAACTAAATGTAACCAAAAATAAGTTAGACTCAACTGAAAATAGGGGTATTGATTCTATATGAAACATAGATTTTCAAAAAAACTTATTAGGCGGTTTTTTTCGCAAAGTTTATCATTTAATAAAAAATGCGTTTAAAGATGAGGAAATGATTGACTGTTGAAAACCATTGTTTCTCAAAATGATTTAAATAAACTCCGTTTTCAAGTAAAAAAACCTCAGTTTAAACAGTTTACTAAAAAGATATATCAATTTCAGAGCTTAGCAAATATAAATTTAAAAAATCTCGCACTTAACTCAAAAAAGCATTTAGTACTTTCATTCTCAGTTCAACAATGATCACTGCAAACCTCAGACAAATTCTTGAGAACAGTTTAGGGGTTTTATGAAGGGGAAACCCAAATTTCAGTCAAATATTTTTTTTTTTTTTTTTTTTAATTTTTTACATTTTTGAGGTTTTTCACCTAAAAATAAATTTCAGTTGAAAACAAAGCTTTCAGTTGATACTTACGAAGGGACCGAAAAAAAAAACGTAATAAAAATTAATGTTGACCAAAAAAATAGAAAGGACATTGTACGCAAGCACGGGGGAAGGTACATTAAGTTGCCAACCCCCCCGCCCACCCCCCCACCTCTTCAAAATTTGGTGTCAACAAATGCGAGCGTAGCGAGGCGGAAAATTTGGCGCCCCGTTTGCCCCCCCCCTGAAATGTATGTGCCCCTCTGCATCTCCCCAACCAAACCGAAAAAAAAAATGGTACGTACGCCACTGCCCACCGAACGTGGTCATCCAAACCTCAGACACAAAAAAAGCATGGTTCTTGACAGTTACTGTTACTTTCATTTGACAGGAAGTTGCATTACTCGAAAACAAAACAAAAACTAGTACTGGACCATAGCTTGTAACATGATACAGCCTTTTAATTGAGAGGGAGGCACTCATGCAAGCCCTAATAGCCTTTGTCAAAAACCCTCCTGCTTGGTGTTTGTGAACATTATCCTATATACAATAAAGGGATGAAGTTAGTATTCTGCCACCAGGCAGTTTTTATTCCGTGGAGACTGCCCCGAGTCACGAGTTCTTTTGGTGGTGGCACACTATACAAAATGATTTTGAACAACCCAATTTTATAGGCCGCGTGTGGACTCATTGTGTGTAAATACACACTAGTCTAGGACCTAAGAATCGGACAACATACCTGTAACCTTGGAGGAATCCAACTTTAAATATATCCTAAGCTTTTTACTCGAGAGCAGCTCTGCTGGAAATATTCTTGTGGTCTTGTCCACCTGTGTATGCACTTGCAGCGCTAGGACCTCATTTACCTGTAAACCCACGGGTTTTAAAAATGGTGATGTATGGGGATGGAACCCATCAACAAACAATAATCCTTTACAACTGCGAATTGGATCGATAAGGTGATTGAGTTACAAGGCCAGTTGATGGCGGTTGTTTTATTTCGTGAAGTTATTTATTGTTCTAGGGTGCATTTCTTTAATTTTAACACATACATATATATTATATTTAATTTGAACTGATGCATGCTAAGGTTATATGACGGATATTTAAATGAGCTGCTGTAAATTTTGTTAGATAATTGGGTCTGGGGATCAGTTTGTGCACTGTGCATGTGCACTGTGCACTGCCTTCGAACGAACAGTGCACAAATGATCCCAGACCAATATCTACCTAATTCCCTTAGGACGTAATTATACGTTATTAGGATTGGAAAATCTGGCACAACCAATCATCGATGGTCTTGTGGTTGGTAGCGGAACCTCATAATACAGTGGTCTTCTCGGCTCGAATATCGCTACTGCTTCTTTTAACATATATAATAATTTCATTATTTTTTCAGGTTAGAGCCGGAAAATTCCAAGTCCAAAAAGATAAGAAAACGCATAGATGCACTTTGAGGTTAGTTGCTGGGAGAACTGCTCATGGAGCATGGGTGGTGGTCAAAAAAACTACCGCGTTGGCCTATCCGATGGGCTTCGATTTGAGGCACTGACGGCCCATTGGAATCAAAAAGAGCCACAGGTGGTTATAAGAGGCCAGTCAATTACAGATTGTTCAATTAAGTCTGGACGCTAACCACGAAGCCGCCGGAGGCAAGTGGCTGTAAGCCTGCTCGAACTAACAGGGGATCCGTTGCTAATTCAGTAAACGGTTAAGGGGGATGGATTTAGCCGGTGCTTGTTTTCAGTTGTAGACTTAGACTTATGGACACCAGCTTTCACATTCATGCGGGGACCAATGATATTAATTATTAAAGAACAATATGACAGATGTTGAATTCTTAAAAGGCATTGTATTATGGAATAACAGCTCAATGTTTGGAAAAAAAAATAACGAGTTTGTATGACGTAACGGCATTGATTGGTTTATTATTTGCTTCGGGGGACCCATTCAGGTTAAAAAGACGACGATCCTACATTGGAAAAAACAAAAGTATTATTCTCATCGTACGTCGGTATTTTGAAATCATAGGGAAAAGGTAAAAATTCGTTACTGTTAGACATAATACACGTTTTGTCTTGGGAAAAAAAATTAATAGCACTTTGGGCAGAGGGTCAAGTAAAGACCTTGATTTAAAATGTCGGATTTTATTATCGGTCGCCCCCGAAGAGAAACTGATAATATGATACCTGAACTTGAACCTGGTACCTGACACGTGACACCAAACTATCCATCTCGTTCCCGTTTATAAACAACAATACGGCAAAGCAGCAGCTTCTGGATCTCGTTGCACGCGTAATCGATCAAGATGTGCGACTATACACGTGGTTCTTTCAGGGAGGGTAGGGACACGATCTGCTCGATTTGGGCATTGGGGGATTTCCAAACGGTAATTGTTGAAATTGCACATGCATTTACTATGGCAGTCTCGGTCCCAGATGACATGTTAAAAAATAATCTCTTAAAAACCTTTTTTTATTAAAATTAATCTTATTATGATTTTTTAATATGTAAATTAAGAAACACTATGAAGTTCATCAATCATGCTTCTGTACCTGTGCATAACTCAAAACTACCAGAAACTTCCCCTGCCAAAAAAGTAATATCTATAAAACATACTACCCTTGAACATAACGCGCCATGGCTACAGAAGCTATCGCTTGTAGCCATGGCGCCACCGATACACTCTTAATATTCAAAACAGCCCTATCTAATTATTTATACCCCCAAAACATGCACTCAGGATAAGCGACATAACGGGACTACATATCGAGCAAATTCAGTGAGCTCATATTGTACTTGAAGTTGCGCGAGTATGGGATTCGCGTGTCTCTAAAACGGCACCCGGATTACAAAATTAGTTAAAAAGGTGTCTCTGGAATGCTATCCTGTGAATGCTATGTTCCGCCGGTAGCTTCATACATCTACAAATAAATTTACTGTTGTGGACAAAGAGGTGCGTATATGTAGAGAGGGCAAACGTTACGTAACTTTAGAAATTCATCGTCTCGCATGTTTGCCGACCACAACAAAAAGAAGAAAAAACATAGAGTACCAAACAATAAGAAAGCAAGGCTGCCTCCGCTTCTTCCAATTACTGTGTGCCGCTTTGCAAAACCACTAATCTGGTAGTGATACAAAATTGATGTATGTGTTAGAGGTTGTCAGGTGTAATAATAGGCCACCGGATCATGGCTCAGAGACTCTTTTTCTCATATGCAATGCGCGGACTTAGGTGAAAAGATGTATTCATGAGGCGGTTTATTTAAATCAAGACGATGACGTGTCATTCATTCGTTGTGTGGCCATGGGTAGGACAAAATGTGAAACAACCCACTAGCACCCAACATCCACAACTGATATTTGCCGGATTGTTTGTTAGCGAATTGACATGATGTGTGGTATACAAGAACCCAAACTAATCATTATTCCGTGCAATATTCAAAATGTCAGCGCCCAGCACGGAGACTGGTTTTGAATGGGCTTCACCCCCTTGGTTGTGTAGGCAATCATTGTCTAGAGATCAGTGTGCAGACACACAGAAGGAAAGCGGTCGTCTCTTCACATAAAAGGTTACATTGATTTTTCTTTTGGGCTTATGGCTAAAGAATTATACGGGAACTCACGCATATTGGACTTATGGACCGCGGACTCAAGCATATGGGCATGCACATAGAAAAAATTATGATTGCAGGTTGTTGTCATATTTTTCCCTGAACTTCCGTTGGTGGATTAAGGGTGTTCTTTGGGACACATCCCCCAATTACGGTCTGGCGGATTTAAGACTAATTTATTTCAAAGGACGCGTATAAAAATTAAGCAATTAATCAAAACAGAGTCCCCAAATAAATTCCTCTGGAAATATATCGCGCGTACCCTCCATTTAAGAATTAAATACGCCAGCAATAGAAGAAGTTTAGCTAGAATAATTAAACACTCATCATCTCATTTTGTCCTGTGCTATTACAATAGAATTCACTAATTTTGTTATAATCCTCCCTCATCCAAATTGCTTGTCGACCCATCATCATCCGTTATGATGACCATAGCTTCTCCAGGTTTAACAATTCCATTAGTAACCCTTGTAATTGTTACAATAGAATGGTTCATCTGGATCAGTGTGTCATCACGTCTATCGCTACTTACTGTTAATGTTCTGTATTCTCAGAAGGCGGTAAATTTCTAACAAACGACTTAAAAGGAGTGTAAGTCTCTGGTTGCAATAGCATCTCCACGATTAGGTACAGTTTGGACATCTAATATAATAAATGGACTCATTATATACTCTAATATCTACTATAGCTTTGAATAATAGTTAACGTGCAAGATCGAATTTCACAATATCAAGTGTCCCTAAACATTGAAGGCCCTGCATTTCTGCGCTGGCTGTACAGCGTCCATCAAAAAATGTCCCCATCTGAAAGGATTAAAGTTTGAGAAATATTTATGGTACAAATATATGAATTTTTGTAATTTTCTATGGGAGCAGATAGATTTCAGTTGGCATACCCAAGCCACTTTTGCCAATTTGACAAACCTCCAAAATAATCCCGATCCATAATCCTTTCATAATTATAATTCAATAAGTTGTTCATTTTAATGAACTTTGATCCTAATGAGTGCTCTTTTAAAAAAAACATAATATGGCCATGCCTAATCAATTTTTAAATATTATACTGGACGTAAGCCGTTTTTGTAGTAAACAAATTTACCCCGTGTCTAGAAACCACCTTGGCAAAGAAATTTGATTCCAGGTGTTATCACTACTCTATGCATCTTTACTAATGTTTTTAAGTCAAAGAGAAATTAAAGTATCTAATTTATTTTTTCAAAATTATTAGTGTTTCATTAAATTCGTTAAAATTCCATTTCCGATACTGCTACTTTTGTTAAATAAAATGAATTATGTCAAACATAACTGCGTAAAAGCTTATTGATTTTAAAAGTTAAACGAATATTGACGGGTACCCACAAACAATTCTAAAATTGAAACAAAATATACTCCTGCGATTTAAGAATCATTTTAACTCAGAATATCCAGAAATTCCCGACGATCTCATAAAGGGAAAAAATGGTAATATCTTAGGATGGAAAGGTGGTATGAAAGTCAACTAACCACAAAATTGTCTGTTTTTAAAGGTATAATATCGCAATAAAAAACTCAATTTTGAAGAAAAGAATGGTTCCCAATCTGTTTGCAACTCAGCTCTTTAAATACGAAATTCAGACTATGCTACATATTGAAATATAATCATATCAAGTTTTTAAGTAATTTCTGTAGCCTTATACAAGGTAGGAAATCATTGAGAGTCTAACCTACATGAAAAAACAAACTACATACGACACGATATATAATTGTCTCGAAAATGCTCGTTTGTACCTTTAAATAAAATAATGTTCATCAACATTTTCAACACGCTCTTTTGAATGGCCGTTTTCAGAGCGAATTCAACTAGATTTTAAAAAAAAAATTGTGGTATTTGTGCAAATTTTCTCTGTGCTTTACAACCCGTAGATACGCCATTGTAAGTCTGGCACAATACGTACATGCAATGGCTGGTTCTATTGTGTTGCCTTCTCTCTCAATGGTGAGTGTCACAGTGCCTTGAGACTCGAGTACCACGTATTCATCATCACTGAATCTGAATTCACCTGAAAAATTTGAATACGGTAAACGTATTTATACATGGCTACAAAGCAACGCTGTGTCCCTATATATTATATCCCCAATTAATTTTTATAAATATATGTTTGAACATTTTTTAAAACAATTCTTGTCTAGGCTTTTATATTGATTTCTTACTATCATTGTCTTGAATTGTCACTGTAATTTCGCCATTTTTCAACTAGATGGTCAACACTGCTAATCTTCAAGAGGAAATCTTCATTTGCTTCAATAAGGTTGTCGTCAACAATGTCGACATCAACAAATGCTGAGGAAGACCCTTGTTGAAAGGTCACCTGACGTCCAGAATAACTCGTGTAGTCTAGAATTTCCTTGGCCCCCTCATCTTGGGTAGAGGCATCTGTAGGAAGTTTAAACTTAATTATACAAGTATCGTCCATATGTAAGTAAGTTGTAAAAAATATTTCCAAGACATTTGTTGTAACCTGGTGGACCGGTGTCGATGACAGCGTCCCTATGATGTGTGTCTACCTTCTGTGTTGTCCATTGTATACTGCACACATTAATTATTTCAGCACTACATCCTATAGTCTCGTCTACAAGGTCACAGGTTATTCCGATATGTTGACATGGTAGCTGACCTCTAGATGACCTTTGACATTTTGGGTCACTTTGAAACCCTGTTAACAACCGTTAGACGGTCCTCCCCTACCTTCATGTCAAATTATCAGCCCCATATGTCAAAACATAACGAAACGCATAGCCGGACAGACTCGGAGACAGATCTCATTTTAGTTGTGCACCCCCCCCCCCCCTTGTGGGACCTCTGACCTATATGTGTGCCCTTTCACCTCAGATTTGCTATGTGTTCAGGTCAGCGGGTATTTTGATCAAATTTGGTGGTTATACTGCATTTCTATGCAAATTGACCTCAAAATGCAGATTGCAGACTCCATAAAATAAAATGATCGGATATATTTTAGACCTGGGACCACGGAAACACATTGGTCAGGAGCAACTCTCCTCTCTTAATTATATGAATGATGAAACCAAAGTCAAATTTTTGAAGCTATGCCATGTTCATAATTTTTTTAACAACAACTGTGCTGATTACATTCATGATAATTTCAAAAATCTCTGTGATGTTCATGGGTACAGTACAAGGGGTAGTGCTTACACTGCTAACAAACGTTGGACTGTCTTCCCCTACCTTAATGCCAAATATAAGTTCCATATGTCAAAACATAACGAAACGCATAGCCGGAGAGACAGACGCGGAGACAGACATCTCATTTTTTAGTAGTATAGATTTCAGAAATATATGACAAGGTTATCCTGAAAGATAAATACTGAGGCGGTATCAAGGTTCTGCCATCCTTAGGATATTGATACAGCATATAATGTAATAACGGTGGAATTGCAAGATGCTTTATTAAAGTATACACATGTCAATATCAGAAACACATTTACATACCATTATCTAAAATGTCAACACACGTTTTAATCCTTGGCCACTAACCTTACCATTGGCAAGTTAGATTTCAGCAAGAATAAGAAATACAGTACTCTGAATTGCACAAAATTGAGGCATCGTGTTTGGGAAGCCCATTCGGTGCTTAATTAGCTATCCAGCTGGATATAGCAAATGGCAAACTAACATTGGCAATGGCGACTTTTATTTAACACATTTAATATCAATGTTTATCTTGATAGCATTCCTGTCATATATACTCTACCACCATAAAAGAACTGGTATTGCCTACCCTTTAGCTATACCGTATACAAAGGAGCCTTTGTTTAAAAAGTTTACTTTTTTGTTAGAATTATTTTACAGTTGGAGATTTTGCTATTCTCTTGCCCATCAACTTACATATGTTTACAGATGCACACGGATCGCCAGAACGAGAGATTGGAAGTCGAAGGGTGCCAACAGATTCCAAAGTATCTATGTGATCATTTTCAAATGAAAATACGCCTGAAATTCAAAGATAGTTTTAAGAACTTGATAGTCACTTATTTTGCAAAACTAATAATACCTTGATTTACCTTTCTTATCGTATTTTTTTAACTTATAAAACTACAATAAAATATACAGTATAAATAAAAATACATTAAATGGCTTTCGGATTTCTTTGTTTTCCAAGAGTGGCACTAGTTGAGACTGCGCTATATCTGTGTAAAACGTGTGCCACATCGCGGTAAAATGATAATCACAGAAAATTTCGAATATCCTAGATGTCAATGAAAATGCTTTTTAGGTAGATTTAGACTATGGGGCGTAGACCAAATAACAAGCTGCATAACAAATTCCGTAGTCCCTTCAAAGGGATAAGACAAAACACGGTGTAAAATTATTGATAAATTATTAACATGACATAACCGTCTGTTGCCCCAAATAAAACTTGCACATTTTCTTAAAAATGAATAAAATGTCACATCAATTTCTCATTCATAATATCAGTGACCAATGGATATGTATAGACTTCAGCAAACCATTAACTAAAGATATTACAATGGGCCCGGTATGCGAAGCCATTGTTATAGCCAGATGTTATCACCTCCACGATTCGGGTTGAGTAACAAAATACCCGTCCTCTTTCACAATAACTAACCAGTTTACATTATGATATAGGTCGTTGACCCTAAGTTTTCTTCTGAAACCGCGGTAAATTGA